>VMKM01001529.1:0-133264 GCA_008360985.2 Macquaria ambigua | reverse complement strand
ATGACAGAGTGGGAATGAGGCACTTTTATCCAGAAGGCAGTATACACATATATACTGTATACGTGTGTGTAAGTGTGTGTGTGTGGGTGTGTGTATAGAAAGGTGTGAGGGAGCAGCTGCAGCAGGGGTGTTGCGTCTGTGTCATGAGAATCAATTCCCTTCCTCTTGACTGGTGCTCTAGTGCTCTGTGGACATATGCACAGCGACACTCTATACATCAAATTCTCCGCAGCTCGTAGTGCCTGGGCTCAAGGAGTTGTGTCGGATCTGGCATTTAATTGACACTTATATATGACACAGAACTTGCAGCATTACACCGTGTAGATAGAGCAATAGGGATAGTGTAGTAAAGATAAGAGATGTCAAAATATCTTGTGACTGTATTGCATTATGGACTATTATGTACTGCTCCAATTTAGCGTTGCACTTCTGTATCATTGAAGTCAGACTCACGACGGACAGTTTAAAAAAAAACGTATCAAAATTGATCCAGCAGAATCGGAGAGATCATCTTTTTTATTCCACGCATTCTCCTCCCTTGTCAAAACCTGCTGCCTACATTACCCACAATGCAACCTGACTGACGACAGTTCAGTCGGAGATGTGTTACGCTAGTAGCAGCTAATGTAGCCTTGGGCTGCTAGCATCAAGCGGAGATGAGGAGCGGGCAAGTGACATCACTTGAGGCAATTTATCAGCTCCCTCTGGAGTCAAAAAAGGCCTTATAAAACTTTTTTTCCCATATGCGGTAGTACTCACCAAGACCTGTAAACAGACTTTTATGTGTATAATCAATGCAGTCCCCCTTTATGGTGGATTTGTCTATTGCCAGTGGTTGGCGAGGAACTTAATCATCTTCACATTGTTCTTTGCAGCCTCCTGTCATCTCATCCATTAAACTGCACTGAAAATGCAATCACATAACACTAGCAGTTAAACCTTCTATTAAGGTTGCTGAATGGCCTTGTGCATATTGAGGTCGACCCTAAAATGGAGTGCCTGGGTTTTTCGAGGACGACACTTAACCCATTATGAAGTCAATGTAGTCTGAGTGCATACAAAGAAGTGGGTAATTTGAGAAAAGGTCCAAAGAGAAGAATGAATGGATGTGGAGGAAAAAAAAGACAAATTAACACTGGTGGTTCTGACCTTGGGTGAGGGAGGTGTCGGAGGCACGGCGTCCTTCCCTGAAGCTGATGGGGGAGCGGTTGTGCGCCTCCCTGTGCTGGGAAGTCAGGGCAGCCATTGCTGGGTTGGCAGGCCGAGCGCTCAGGAAAGGCGTATGGGTGACGCCGGGGGCAGAGCTGTTGGCCGGTAACACTTCACTGAGAGAGGGGGGATCCTCCAGCAGACCGAGGTCGCTGTGCATGGAGCCCATGTCGTAGCCGATGTCCGAGTCCACGCTACCCATGGAGGGGTTGTGGCCTAGAGCGAATAATTTACCTGGGGGGCAAACTTTTTTTTTTCAATTTTAAGGAAGTGGTCCAGAAAAACAGGCTTAATTTTGATGCACGTGACAGTCTAAAAGGTGTGTGTTTGATCAGGAGACATCGTACCTTGGTTAGAAGGCCCTGGCTGGTTGGTCACCTCAGAGAGGGTGTGTCGCCGTTGGCCAAACCGAGCTGTCTGATAGGCCGAGAGCAGGTGGGGCGGATCATCCTCTGTGTCCGGCTCCTCGGTCTCGATCCCCTCATCGATCGACGTCTCCATCATGTTGCTAGGCGACGAGGTGGAGGACTTGCGGAGGACAGTGGGGGGAGGCAGGGGGTCCAGCAGGCAGCCGTTCACCTAGATGGGTGGAGAGATAAAAGGGACAGAGAGAGAGAACGATAAGTATACATTCAAAATTGAACAGCTCCACAGTGAAAGAACCAGGACCTGTTGTTAGTCAAATCAGGCATCAACACACAAAGGGTGCATACACACAAGCAAACACGCAAAATCCATCATTTGCACCAGATCACTTGGATACAAAGAGGGGACCACCATACTGAGTATGAGGGCTCCATTAGTTCCTCTCCTCCCTCTGTTTTCCCTCCACGCAGCCCAGTTGGTCTCATAATGGGAGAGTGTGTGTGTGTGTGTGTGTTTGTTACAGCGGGCAGGCCTGTGTGTGTTGGCCTAGAGGTGGAGGGTGGGGATAAAGGAATGCAGGGCCAGGAAGTGAGCTTTGACTGTGAAAGTGCTGTGTGACTGACACACACACACAGACACAGACAGAAGATCATCGGCATGAGTGGCCGCAGAAACCGGAAAGCCTGGTGTTGGCCTAGAAAGAGCAACTTTGCCCAATTCCCCATCTGCTTTCTGTGGTGTGCTGGGATAGGAATGCTGTTACTGAACCGACACACACACACACACTAAGGACAAGAAGGGAAGGGATGGAAAGGGGTGGGTAGTCATAAGGGGAGAGTGAAGTTAAAGGATGAAAAAGAGGACAGAGAGAAAAGAAGCTGAATGGAAAAGAAAAAAAGGCAAAAGAACAGGAGAGCCAAAAACTGAAAAAGAAAAGATGAGCTGTTGGCTGACGGGAGGTCACAGCGGCGAGATCGCTGGAGCCGCGCAGCAGCTTCCTGTCCATGTGTGTTCACTCAGCTTCGCATTAGGTCACATCATCATCATCCCAGGACCGCTTACATAACCAGGCTCCATTCGCGCAGATAACGTGCACTCTCTCTGTCTCTCTCTCTGCTCTGTTCTGCTTACAACACACACACACACACACACACACACACACACACACACACACACACACACACACACGTTGCATGCACGCACACACACAAAAAAAACAGTGTACACACCACTCTTTATTGGATCCAGGAGAGGGGGTGGGATGGAAACGAAATCTTGAAGATACTGCATGTGTGTGTATGAGTGTGTAGCCCTGCAGGTGTTCGACGCCGTCAACTCAGACCACTGGTGTCTGTGTTCTTTAATAGTCGGTCAGCTCAACAACAGGCCTGGAGGAAAAGGCTGCTGGTTGGCACAGATAAACAGAGAAAGCGGGAGAGCACTGTGTGTGTGTGTGTGTGTGTGCGTGCGTGTGTGTGTGTGTGTCTAGAAGCTGTGCAGGACAGGCAGCTGTCCTGTCTGATGTGAGTGCTGGCTGAGATCTTACATAAGAGAACAAGTCATCTGCACTCTGGCAGGTTGACGGGGCAAGGCAACGCTCGAAACCTCAAAGGAGTCTGGCATACACACACACACACACACAAGACGAACACAGACAAAAAGACACCCATGTCCCTTAAGCCTAAGTTTTAACTGGTATTGGACCTACTTTGGGCGTGTTGACGTCCTCCACCATGAAATTCTGCTCCAGGGGACATGCAGTCTGGGGGAAGGTGAAAGCATCGGAGGAGGCTTGGGGCACAGCAGGGGAGCGCAACAGACGAACGCCCTGCGGGAGCAAACCCACCTGGGCTGAACCACTGGTCGACTGCAGAGAGGGAGAAAAAACAGAGACAGAGAGACTCTTTGACATCACATCAAAAAAAAAACATCGGCAATTCACAGCCAATACTCAACGACATCCTTGATAATAACGCAATTACGACAAAATTGAGCTGCTGTAAATTTGACTTGATAATCCAAACGAGACACAAAGGCCTGATCCTAGATGGTGAGGGAAATGAAAGAGAAATTGCACTGTGTCGCTAAGAAGAGACAGTGAGCAAAGAAAAGAAAATAATGAATAATGTAGGTGAGGGAGACGCATTAAGATCAAGGCTCGGCAGAAAAGACTGGGAGAGAGCAGGTGAAGACAGAACCTGGCTGGATAAATAAATGAATGGGCCGTGTCTGTCCGATTGTTTGCTCCTGGGTGCAGGTGTGAATAATGGAGCTTTGATCAGGGAGGTGTGGATGGTAATCTCTGTACACATTATTCAGACACCCCCCCTCGTTGCCCTGACGCCCTGTGGCTACCTTGACGACAGTCTGTTCGGCGATGGTGCTGGGCCGTCGCTGGCGGGCATCGAGCCGCTGTTCGACGGGGAAGCTGCAGCGATGGGCCTTGAGCCGCTCCACCAGCAGGTAGTAGATAGCAGCAAAGTGGTTGTAGCTTTTGTTCTGCAGAGACTGGAGGATGACAGACAACATAAATGGCAGCGTCTGTAATTGAAGTTTTTACTGATGAACGCCCTCCATTTTGGATGACTTAACTGTGACAGCTCTTAAGATATGCTGAGATAATTCTTTATTTCTTTTCCCCGTGTGAAATTGGGTTATTGCAGCAGCTAAAGAGCAGAGCATAGAATAAAAATACAATAAATAGAATGTATTAAACGAAAAGACAGCAAATAGAACATACTGCATATAAATAAAAATTACAGCCTCTTCATTACACTGATACAGAGCTTGAAAAGGCTTCAGTGTGTGAAGAAATACTTGGCCTAAAGTTTCAGATGTGTTCAGTGAAGGACTGATATACTAGACTTGCACTAACAATGTACAGAATACTAACAGGTACTACTGTTGATTTTAGAGTTTTAGTTTTAGTTTAGTTAAGATACTAATTATTTATGTTTCTATTATTCCATTCTCTTATCTTTCACTCTTTGAGTGGCCTTGTGTTATTTGTCATTATTGACTTATCTGCTGTAACGCTGCAATTTCCCATTGGGATTAAGTACATATCTATTATCACTATCACAACAAACATTTCACAAAAATAAACAAATAAATAGATAAATTGACAGATAATCAATGCACATAATGATCAATCATTACAGCTTCTTTCAATATAGATATAATTTTAGAAAAAAAATATCACTGCATCTACAACACAATACTAAACAAAAAAAAAATCAAATATGGAGAACTTCAATTGTGAACTACATTTCCCATGTGTACTTGCATGACAAAGCACCACAAGTGTGCACTATATGATGTCATTATAAGTTTGTGAATCCCCTTTTGTCAAACATTTTCCCTGATGAAGGTCCACTGACTGATTTGCACGCAAACCAGAAGAGTGCAGGGTCTTCTTTACTCCAGTGACGCAATTTATATGTTTTATTTTAGTATCTGTGTGCAGCCCCATTTCTTACTGAGAAACAGATGTACGTGAAGTGAAGTCTGCAATACACCACTCAAACCTCACTTCAACCATGCTCCACCCAGCGGGGCAGACTTTACCATTAGGCAACACAGGCAACTGCCTGGGCCCCTGATAGGTATAGATATACTATGATTTTCAGATATAATACATTTAAAATTGTGTTCCTATTCTACCTTTTATTTATACCTTGCTATAATGAACAGAATGCCCACAAAGCACTTTTTTTTCAGTGTCTGTGGATTATTATTGCTGCTGCTTTAACATGTAACCTGCATTTTAATGATGTTTTGTGTGTCTGCAAAGTAACTGGTAACTATAGCGGTCAAATAAATGTAGTGAAGTAAAAAGTACAACATTTGCCTCTAAAATGTAGTGAAATAGTAGTACTGGGATAAAACAGACATACTTAAGTAACACTACAATACTCAAAATTGTACTTGAATACAGTACTCGAGTAAATGTACTCTGTTACTTTCCCCACTGGCTGGTCTAGTTAGCAGCCTATAACAAATGAGGAAAGCGTGAGAATAATGACTAAATCTGCCACAAGAATGAGGGCCTTACTCTGCATATTTTGATCCTGCTTTTATCTGTTTGTGTGTTGTTCAATTGCACTGCTGGGCACTCACCTTCACTATTCTGCTTGGATGCACATAGTTTTTAAAAAAGAAAAATCAGTTTTCTGTGCGTGTATAGTGATGCATATCCACTGTCCACTGTCACTGTTATCTCGTTCACAGTCTGAAGCTCTGACCTTTAAACCTCACCCCTTCACACCCCTGCTGAATAAATAAAGCTAACTCCACCCTGCAGATCAGTCCTCACCTCTATAGTCTTGTGCTGGTCGATGCCAAGGCTGTGCATCAGGCGAAGGACCTGTTCGCTGTACTCTCCCACACCTGCCTCGCCCTCAGCAGACAGAGGCTGGTACAGAACAGGCCTCTGCACGGGAACGTACAGAGCCATCCACTTGTGCTCCTTGATCTGGGCCACAGACAGACGCTTTGATGGGTCCAGGACCAACATCCTGCGGATCAGGTGCTCACAGTCTGCGAGGGGTGGATGATCATAGAGGATGTGAGAAGATTTTTATAGCTTTTTATATTTTACATCACCACTTTGTGATACCACTTGTTTAAGCTATGATGAAGCAAATGAAGCCATAAAGCGCCACGTCCTCGTCAACGTAGCCCAGATGAAGTGGGGCAGAAATAACAGGGTCAGGAGCTTAAAATCTGCGCAATTCTTTTCTTAGTTTCCTCAGCCGTCACTTCTAAAGAGTGTGTCCACACTCTTTTCTACTTTCCTCCCCTCCCAATGAGAGCTCCTCACCTCTAGTTAGTGGCTAGATGAGTTTGACGTCAGACACAGCTGGGTTCTTAACAGGATTACAGTTCCCCTGGCTGTGCCGCTTTGGCCTGCCTGCACCCCTACTGCCTGCACTGCATTCCTGCCCGCCACATGGCATCTTTACCCATATACCCTGCTGCTACGGTCTTACAGCAAAAACAGGTGATTTTTCAACAAATAGGCCCTGCAGTTGGTCATTATTTGGTTGATCTTTAATACTTTCTTTGTTGAAATATGTTTTTGTTTTCATTCAGATTGAAATGATGATTCATGTGCTGTGCTTAAGTGACTAAAGTTGTTTTTGAAGTACATTTTAAAATCTAATTATCATATTGTCTTTCTTACAATTTGGACACTTTGGAGGCACAGCAAATTAACTTCTCAGATATAAATGACACTGCATAGATCAGTCATTTTTGGTAAATATTATTAAACCTTTTCAAAGAGTTGAACAGATAGATATCCTGTCTTCTGTCACAGAGTTAAAGAGAGACCCCAGCAGTTCATAAGCCCAAGGACCTGGCTGCCAACATTAACTCGCTGTTTCGCATTCTTCCCAGTTGCCCTGCTGATCTACTAACGTCTGCTTACATCACATTTTTTCTACCTCGTGCCTGGCGGTTCAGCCAACTCCATTTTTTTCCTCATTCTGTGCATAACCAGAGTGCCCTTCACTGCACTTTTACCTCATGCTGTGGCATCTTAGCAGCTTGTGCTGGTGCTAAGTTACAACCTGCTTCAAATACAATACAGTACAATTTGTTTGACCCAGAAGTTACTCAGGCTGTGCTTGTTGCTACAGCCGTGTTTATAGCAACAATTGAAGCTGAGCACATTTTTCAAAGCTACTAACCACCAGGGAAGGTTGGACTATGTAAAGGGGCCGACATTGCACAACCGTCTAACCGGCTGGCTGGCTGGCTGGCTGGCTGATTGATTGACATACTCTTCTTAGCCAGTACGTTACACCACCATGACTTAACCACAGAACCATCCCAGTTAACACTTGCAATGTCCCAGTGGTGTAGAGTTACACCAGCTCCCCCAGTGAAGGAGAACAGCACTCTGTTGTGAGAAGCTGAAGAGCAGAGAGTAAGTACTGAGGCTGACTTTATGTTATCTTATTTTATCTTCATTGATTTATCAGGTACAGGAGCTTAAAAATAACACACTATAACCATTAAATATAAAATGCAACCATCATGCATGACTGTGAACATGAGCATAGCCCTACGTACAGACATTTATGAATAGAAAGCAACACAAACTGCAGTTAAAAGCTTTCAAACATCACCAGATTTCACTTGAATTTCAAAAACAACGCCCTGTTTTGTTTCAGTGTGGGCTGTGATTGGCTAGCTGTATTGCTGCAAAGCAAGACAAAAGGGGGAAAAAAAATGCCACAAGCAGCAACACAAGCGGCCGAGATTCATGAGGCAAAGCTGCGTGCAAAGTGTGTATTTTTATTTTCAATTCGTTCTGAACCAATTAGATAAATCAATTTGTTTAACGAGAGGAAACTATTTTCAAATCAGCACACTCTGTTCTCCTTGTTCAGGGAACAGGGGCTGGACTGGGGGTGGGGAGGCGGGTTTGTGTGTCAGTTTGGCCACGGAGCTGACATTACACTCCTACATTCCCCTTACGTCTTAATTGTTTCAAGGTCTTGAACAGGAAAAAAAAAAAGAAGAAAGAAATCTGGTCGACTGTTTCACCACACCTCCTGTGGAGAAAGTGCTACAGACTTGCAGATGGGATACAGAGAAAGGGCCACAGACGGACAGGAAGATGTCTCACAGATAGATGAGCATGAGTCAGACAGACATACAAACAGACAGACAGACAGACAGACAGACAGGGTCTCCTCAGAGAGACAGACAGGGAAGCTGCTGGAAGGCCTCTCTGGCTCTTCCCCAGGTTACATAAACAACTCCAGCTCTGGACTTAATCTGCTGCCAGCTAGCTAGCACAGCCGCTAACAGCAGGGCTGCTTTGAGACAGTTAGCCAACCTGACTCACTCTGCAGCCTGCGCGCATGCACATTCACATATAAACTGACGCACGTACACACATTACAGAGGACAATGACAGAGTGTATCCTACTGTATCCCCTGCAAATGAGTGTAATGCTCTCTCGTTAATGAAATGACCCCCTGACTGGTTGCAGCCACAAGAGAGTCTGCCAGTGAACATTCAATAGTATGGTGACTCTGAGCAGCAGCGTCCTCTCACAAACACACTGCATGGGTGTACATTTACAGGAATGTGAGGTACTGAGGGGTGGGAGTTGGCATGGTCTCTTATCTTATTTTGTGTTTAATATCCCAGAGAGTCTCTTCTTACCTTCAGTCATGAAGTAGGGGATGCGAAACCTTCCTTCTAGGACTCTCTGTCGAAGCACGGGCAGAGTGGGCCCATCGAAGGGCAACGCACCACACACCAGCACATATAGCACCACCCCCATACTCTGTGAACATGAAAAGATGCAAAGCAGGAGCTTGAAACAATCAGTAGGTTAATCAATGAGAGATGTCTGCATGTGAAGAAGGTTAAGAGTATTGTTTGCATTCACAGACTTGCATACAGATGCACGGCCCTTCACACACAGAAACACAAACACTCAGGGATTGCGATATACAGCAACTACTAAACTAAAACTGTGGTTGAGAAATCAGCACCGTATGACAGGAACAAAAGTTGCTGACTTACTCATCCAGACTTTGTTCCCATTCTTAGATAATAATAATAATTCTAAAAATTGCATCAGCTGATTTCATGTGGCTTCATAAGTAAAAAAAAATGCACTCAAGGAAAGAGATCAACAGAGATTGATATGTAAATTCAATGCATGTTTCATTGTATTTGGAAAAAAATTAGTCAAAATAATGTGGTGCAATTATCTACTTCATGCAATCACTCATTTTACCCAGATGTCTAGCTGTGGGCCCTCATACTGTTGGCCCTCAAAGACCTCTGGAGCAGCATAAGGCGGGCTGCCGCACCACGTGGCCAGAGGCTCCCCAGGCTGGAAGAAGTTCCCGAATCCAAAATCTACACAGGGCAAAACAACAGGGGGGTGGTGGGTTGATTTGGAAGGAAAGGTACAGTTCATTTCAAAATTGTTATTGTTAAAACTGTAAAGGCAATTTCGGCAAAAAGGCTGAACCTACTATATAACTATAAGCATTACTTGTGACTGTAAAAAGGGACGAGGTTAGGCACATGGTAAATATCTACAGTATAGCTGCGGTGGTTGATCAAACTGTACAAAGAAAATGTCCAGAACAAAGGTGGCTTATGCCTTGTGACTGAGAGTTTATACGTGTCTCCATGGGGTCTGCAGGTTTTGCATAATGTAATATGTGATCCACATATTTGTACGTTGAGGAAATGGGCCTTTGTATGAGGTAACCTCCCCTCGAGACTGACATGAGGTCATCAATGCTGCGCTCTGATTGGTTGTCTATGGGCTGACTAAACCTCAGATTTGAATCTTCACAGGAACAAGACAGAGTCTAACTTAAACACAAAACGCTGAGAAGTTCACGTCTGCCTTTCATTAAAATCCAACTAAAATCTGCAGTAATATCTGCCAAATCACACTGAGCCAACTAGCGTGCCTGCAATTACTCAGTCAGCCCCTTTTTTCTATTATTTCGTATCAATCTCCCTCCCGTCTTTCTAAATGATCCTTTGTCTCCTCTCCCCATTTGGTTTTACAAGACTTGCTACTAGTGTTTACTTCTGTTGCTGAGATGATTAATCAACACATTAAATGATTAACTTGTCATGGGCACCGGTTGTTATCTTTTAGAGCCTAAATGATTAACAAATAAATTAAAAATATGTGAATCGACAGATAATAGATGAGGGAAATTCCATGTTCAGTTAGTTGGGATCCTGAGATGGTGTCATGGGACCTGACAGCCACAGGAGCAGACAGTCAGGCTTAACCCTCCACCCCCACCCTTTTTCCACAATTCGAAACAGTTATATAAACAGAAACAAATGTATTGCAAAACAAATAAAAAAAACACTGATAAAAAAAAAATATCTGGCTTACATAATGGGGCTGGAGGTGATGTGGGTTCCAACACACACACACACACACACACACACACACACACAGCTGCATCCAACAACTTCTAAGTATCAATGAATCTGTAGATTATTTTGCTTTAGAATTATTTTAATGGCTCAACTTTATGATCATTTCCAAGGATGTAGTTTGTGGTGCTGAGTTATACAGAGCTGTGTTTCTGTTATTTAGCCTGCCCTTGTTGACACGGATGGGGTGGACAAAATAATAGAAACACCTGTCCGTATAATGCAATACAGCTCAACAGCACCACAAACTACATCCTCCAAACTGATCATCACACTTCTCTGAAACAGCTTCAACAAAAACTGAACATTATAACCTTCATGAAGGCAGAATTTATTGCAGGACTGTTGTATTAGACTGCATTTGTTTTAGCTGGGTGTACCTAATAAACCGGCAACTAAGTGTATAAAACGGAGAAAAGCAGCAAATGCTCACATTTAAGAAGCTGCAGCTTATTATGATTTTTTTCTGTCCACTGGCTAATCATTTAATTTACTAACCCTAATCCTGTAGCAGTAAAATTCAGGCTGTGTAGGCGTCTGGAAGCCTAATGGTTTTGAGGTATACCATATATTGTGATCGCAAAGTCCATTTCTGGCTGTGGACCTGTTGTAGGACATTCCCCAACTCTCTACTGTCTGCTTTCAAATGAAGGCAAAATGCTCAAAAAAATACTTGCCGATGTGGATGATGACAATGATGCCGAATCAAGACTGCATGCCGTATATTACAGAAAAGAAATGGTGCAGGAAATTGTAGTTCACTGGAAAGTACATGTAGGAATCAGGTTTGAGAGATTAGCGCAGTGCGAGCTCCCAATTGAAAAGGCAATAGCAGGTTTGACACCGTGTATGTGAGTGTGTGTATTCAATCCATCTAATTACTGCAGTGCAGGTAGCGTCAGGTGTGGCTGAAATAAAGTGGAGGGTGAAGCCACAGTGGGGTTTATTACAAGTATGTTTACTGTCTGATGCCGCTGTGAAGGTGAGATGTGAGATGTGAGATGCAGGCACAGCAGAGCGGAGCAGTGCAGTTGGGTTTACCGTCAGAAGCTGTGACCCATTTCATGGAGCTGAATACTGAGCAGACTGGTTGACGTCAAACGCCCTGGCGCGCTGCAGGCTACCAACAGCACTCATAGCTCAACAGGAAGGGTGGGGTGGGGGAGCGTATGTGTGTGTCGCGCACAACAGTATTAGCATAATATTAGCCTGAACATGCCACACTGGAACACACTCCAGCTAACGGCTTAATAAACTATGTGTGGATATGACGAGTGCGTGAGTGATATCATCATGCCGCAGTAAGAGGACAGCATCCAGCAGTCAAAACTGTGTCATTTCTAATAAGGTATGAGCATTGATATAGTTAAGGCTGCACTGCCCTGGATTCACTCTTTCCTTTCTCCTCTTGTCTCTTCTCTTCTCTCACACTTGTTATCACCTAAAAACTTTTCCTCTCCCCTCGTCTTTCTCCTCGTATGCTTCAGGTTCCCAAACCCTAAGCTTCTTTCACTCTTATGAAAAAGGACGTTTCACTGTTTAAAGTGAGACTGCGTAACTTTTGAAAGAAGGAGCAAATTCTTCATCTTACAAATGAAAAGTTGAATTCATAAGCAATAAAACTCAAACTTGCTCAATTCAATACACTCAGGGGGGTTTTGCTGATACAACCTTACTTGGTCTGGTATGACCAGTAGCTTATGGTGGCTAATGTTAGCAAACTTTAGATAGATATCCCTGTAGGACTGATGTTGCAGAGTCATTTTACTAACTTGAAGACTCTTCTCTACTTACTTATTTTGCACTTAATGTAACTTCATTGCACAAATGAAGCCAGAAAGCAGTCCTGCTCACTGATTTGCAACATACACCACAATAACCCAATATAATCAGAGATAATAAAGGAATAGCTACTAGGAAAAAGACATATCAGCAGACAAGTCTCTATCTCTATCTATTGTTTCACTGTATTTTGTATATCGTCACAGTGTCCAACCCTAGTGGTTTCCATTTGTTTCTGTTACTATAGGATCCAATGTGTATACCAAAACTGTTTTTCCAGGTGTCCCTGATCTGGAGATTGTACTTTCTACATCATTCAATTGAGCATGAAACACCTTTAGGGTTTGGTGCACTTTCAATGACACCACTCTGTGGATGGTTTCAACCTTGAAAAATACAAATAATAGTTAATGAAGCTATAAATGCCTGTTAACAGTTTGGTGATGTGAGACCACGTATTACATATCGGATTTTGTTTTTGAAAATGGTTCTCCTAGACCATTTTTCCTTTTTTCTGTGACCATAGAAACTCAACACAACCCAAAACACAGAATATATATTTTCCTGCTGAGCCACAAAGGTTGCCTCCTCTCCTCCTCTGATCCAGCGACTCGCTTTTGTTTTTGTTATTTCTCCTCCTCCTCCTCTTTCCATCCCCTTCAATCTGTCAACTTGAACGTAAAGGGGCTGTTTGAAGTGAAAACATGAAGGGCACCCCCCGCTGCCGCTGTTCCCCTCTTCTCTGCAGCCACCATGAGCATGACCTTTCTTTGACTGACCGCTGCCTGGTTAAGCTTCGCACAGACTGACCAGAGGTGGCCTTTAGAAAGCAGGGAGACGTCACTGGACTGCAGGAAAAACCCAGAAGCATAGGTACAGCACAGAAACACAGGTCTGGACATGCATACTCAGACTAGTGCTGAAACGATTAGATGATTAGTCGAGAAACAGAAAACTAATAGTTTTAATAATCAATTAACTGTTTAAGTCATTCATCAAGCAAAAATGCCAAACATTCACGGGTTCACAAATGTGTAATTTTAAATCGAATATCTCTGGATTTTGGACTGTTGGTCGGTTGAACAAAACAACCTATCTGAAGCCGTCACTCTGGAAAACTATGATGGACATTTTACACACAATGCCCTACCCAATTTGCAATGCAGCTGCTTTTCTATGAGTGACTCCCTGTTTTGTTTGTCGTACATGCATGCACTCGCATATGTTGTGATACACAGTCCCGCCAATGGTGTCACACTATTCCAGTGATCTACAGATGGCGGTAATGTGCCAAGATATGCAGCAATGTGCCAAAAAAGTCAGGAAAGACGAAGACTGCTTGCTAGTAAACATAAACAAAAACAATGCAGGTTTCAAACTTTTCTTTTTACAAATGTTTTATGAGGAAAGAAATGCATTCATCACATTTATTAGATCTCACAGATACACACAATGTGTTTTGGTGAGTAAACAGAACCTTTGTTTGTTTACAAGAAAACTCCACAGGGCACCTTTAAGGTCTAAAAATAATCAATAGATTAATTGATAATGAAAATAACCATAAGATGCAGCTCTAGCTGCAGATTAGCCCAGCATGAACACAAAAAGAAAAGGAAATATTCACCTCTCTTTCACCATGGTTGCATGGATGGCTGATCTAAACTGACACCAATGTTACTAATGCAGTAAGAACATTTGAAGTGAGGACTGTCTTTCTCATGTACAGTACACATCTGACACGTTTACTCATCTACACTTCATGTACCGTTTACCAAACTTATCAGAGAAGTACACAATGTACCTTGCTGCTGATGTCCTCCCCAGAGACGTTTTCTCTAATCACAAGCCAGGTAATGTTCTGTTCATTGTTTTCCTGCTTCAAATCTAATCTGCCGTGCGGACAATCGGCTGTGAGTCAGACATGTTTGTGAAAATTACTGCTGGGGTAATAACATCTCCAGGTTATCATCTTGGACCCTTCTGAGAAACAGTGGACAGGATGATGCGAGTAATCATGCAGGTGAAACACTCGGTTATTGTATAGTTCTGTCTAATTTGTCCTTATCTGACTTTACCTTTTAGAACAAATGAAAGCGCTCTAAAAGGTAAACACTGAACACTGGCCACGACTTATATGAGGATTAAGTGGGGTGCTCACTGGGATGCTCATCTGTCATTTTTCCCCCAGGAAGTAACATTTATCGACTCAATATATGAAGTCCTTTGAGGACAAGAGGCTATTTTCCCTGGAGCATATATTTAAACTCAGTGTTTCTGGTACCCTTTCACACCTGTATTTTTAGCCATCCTCATGTGATCAGCTCACCTTAGATGAATTTTAGCATCAGCTCCAAATAAAGCCTAAGATAAACCTTGGCCTCTTTGAGAACATTGTCGCAGCCGCAGCCCTGCCACCCTGCTATGCACCGCTCCTTATCATTCTTCCTTCATCATCTCATCCGCCACTCTGTCTCCAAAGTAGCCAATCCATATTATCCTCTCCTCCTCCAATTAAACCCAAACTCTTCCCTCCCAGCCTCTGCCTCCTCCACTCTGGGAAACAGCGGTAGGGTGACATTCTCACTAGCTAGCTCTAAATGCCAGTTGCTTAATAATCACACTTTGAAGCTTGTACTACAGACCTCCAGCTTAGTCTCAAATCTCTGCCACTGGCTCTGTTCCTCTTTTTGTCCCTTATCTTTAATGTTTCCTCCTCAAAATTAAAGCCAGGGGTCACTGGGGGAGAGATTTTTGATCTCCTCTGATCAGTTTTGATAAGGTGGCGCAAGCCTTTGGATTTTTGCTGCGATGTCTGTCGTGGCATCTTTCAGCCAACAGCTACCTCGCAAGCAACCTCTGACCACTTCTCAACACTGTGCAAATGGCCTGGGCAGGTAGTTAAGACATTTCTGAACTATACCGGCGCTGAGATCATGGCAGGCAATGCTTCAAAACTAAATGGTTCCATGCAGAGACATCCTGTATTTCTCATCCATAAATGTTTATGGGTCCTTGTGCACTATGTTGTTACTGTACCTGCAATCTTGATGTTCATGTGGCCATCCAACAGCAGATTCTCCGCCTTCAGATCCCTGTGGACGATGTTGCGGTTGTGACAATACTCCACCGCTGACAGTATCTGCCAGAACTTCCTCCTGGCCTCTAGCTCATTGAGACGGCCGTGCTTTGCCAGGTAGTCTGCAGCCAGAGAGAGAGAGAGAGAAACAAAGACAGTGGAGATGTGTCATGTGAGAAGTATATGCAGATAATATTTTAAATTGACTTATATAACATGACTCTACAGGCCTTTCAAACACAGGATAAGGTATTACTTTGTACAGCTGAAAAGAATGCATTGGAATGAGAGCTGGCGGTTGTGTTGAAAGGATGATTTACTTTTGATGAGGTGCAGGTCTGGTGCCAATGGTGGTTTACAGCTGCTCTACATTACAGCATGCTTTGTAAAATGATTCAGTGTAAGATGTACGGTGGAATTTTTCCTCAGAAACCCGTTTAACTAACCCTGTCTGTATATGTGTTTGTGTGTGTGAGTGTGTGTGTGTGTGCACATGTGTGAGTAGGCAATGGTTGACAGTGGAGAATGCACTGTGTTGTCATAGCCGGAGGAGGAAAGGGGAGGATGAGATTTCTGAGAACTGGTCTTCTGCTACATAATGTCCACATTAGTACAAGTTGGAACAGGGTGCGAGTTGGGGGGGTTAGTGGGAGGGTTTGTCAGTGTATGATTTCAGCGCACACACAGACATACAAACACACTTGACAATTAGTGGGAGAAATCAAGATACTAATGTAAATATGAACCTTAGTTCTTAACCAATGAGTAAAACATCCGATTCATCTGCTTACTCTGTAAGACAGACTGAGTTTGGGGTTGTTTAGAAAGACGCATGAAACCGAAATCTATGCTGTCTCTTGGGGGCCAAACTCATAAATTTTACTGTCTTCTTTCTCTAAGCATCCAGATCACTGACCTTTTTCTCATTGTCTGCTCCCACAACGCCCTCACTGTTTTTCCAACCTTTCACACTCAGCGTTCACTAATTCTTACAAAGTTGGCCTGACAGACTATTTTACAGGATGCGTGGTTTTTTTGCAGCCCCGTGAACTTTGGAAAGTGTGGTGTTTGTTGCTGTCGGCAGGGTTCCTCTTCACACCTCTCTGTCCAGATAGCTTGCAAACTCTTCAATTCACACTCAGTGGCAAACAAGATAGGACACTCTGTGTTGGCTTTCCTTCCAGCTGGCATGGATACAGACCACCGACCAAACCTGACGACAATGCACAACAACCACAACAAACCCAGCCAACAAAACTTCATATATGAGTAAACAGAGCCTGCAAAATATAAGGAACGCAATTATCCGAAGACCCAGAAGGTCAATATCATAAAAGAGCATTTTTGTAATCACAAAGCAGACAGGGACTTGCGGCTTAGTTTGATCGAGATATTAAAAAAACTTTTTGCCTGGTCTTTGCATTTGTTAGAAATACCTTATATCTTTTCCTTTTTTTTTTTTACACGAGTAATATTGCTGTGATTTCCCTGGTGTGCGCACACTTTTATGTAAAGATCACTGACAGAAACTAGGCCTCTGTGGCATAGATGCATAGAGAAGTCACATTAAGCCAATTTCACAGCCCTCTAACATCAAAAAATTGTACCATCAACTTAATATGAGATATTTAGAGTAGAGCAACTTACAGTATGTCCTGAGGCCAACGACATGCATGACGTTGTAAACAACTCATCTTAACAACTATGTGTTGTCTCCACTTAGGGTTGACCAAAAGGCCAGCTATGTGTTGGGACTGTACAATAAAAATGACTAAAGGCCATGAGCTGCACTATTAGGCTTGATGGAGATGATGCTGTTCCGTCATCAACAGCATGGTTGATAAATAGCTAACATCTGACAGAGTGAGAAAACCTGATTAGATAGTGGCTGGCAAATTCCATAGAGGAGGCCGTTTAGTGACCAGGGCAACTTTCATGCAACAATGCTAATCAAAAAACACACTGGGGAGGGGAATGTGTCGAGGAGGTCTAAGTACGCACCTGTGAGGAGAACAGGACTCTAAAGTAATAACTGTTCTGGGATCAAACGTTTTCCCTTTCTTGGTCGGCCTGTCTCTTAAGGTGTCGGTACGCTTCAACTGAGGGCTTGTCTGACGGTCAAACAGCAACAAGTTGTACGAACTAGTTTGATTCCAACCACATCTGACCAAAAGCCTGAGAGGGGTGAGACATGATAATTGTTCAAAAACGGAGGTATGGGTGCACACTTTCGGACAACTTTCCTCTAAGGAATTCGAGGTGCTGCACAAAAATTGACTGAAGTTGTTTTGTGAGGAAAACAAAAAGAGCTTAAGAGAGAAATCCTGCATACATTCTCACCTCCGCACACCCAGCCAATCACTGCGAGAAGTGGCCGTGCCTGTTTGGATTGTCGTTTTCTGAAAAAAGTCGGTAAAAACTAAAAGTGTGTGGACACACGTTAGAAAGGTGTGGGGGTTTCCGACGCTGTTCAACCATCCAACAAACACTTCAGTTATAGCACACCAACGCCTTAACTCTCTCAAACACACATTAACATGCTTGCAAACACAGTTTTTCTCCTACGCCCTGCAACAGCCATGCCTCCTTAGGGCAACATCATGGAGTCTTGAGTTTATGATAAGAAATCTAAGGCAAATGACGATTATTTTCGTTACCAATTTAACGGCAAATTATTTTCTTCGTTTGAAGAACATCCATAACCCAAAGATATTCAGTTTACTACCAGGCAAGACTAAGAAAACCAGCACATTCTGAGGAGCAACAACCAGCAACTTGACAGATTAATCAATTACTACTGTTTTCAGCTCTAAAAAGATTCCCGCCACAACTAATCTTAATACAGTATGAACAGCAGCACTGTGTTGCTACCATTACTGTCTGGGCAATCAACACTGCGCAGCACACACACACACACACACACATACACAGATCCACACAATGCGGTATGTTGCCCCAGTGGAAGGATGAGTAATCCACTGATACAATGTTGGCGAGGGCAAGGACCTCAGCACAGTGAGGCAAACAGAGCTGCATTCTGGGAAAGCGAACAGAACGAGTATGAATCATAGGGGTATTAGGGAACAGCTCAACAACCACTGTGTTCCACTTCTGCTGTGGGCTGGGTGAGAAGCTACGTCTCTTAACAGCTGCTCAGGGCTGGAGGGGACAAACATCATGGGTACAAACTGGCTTGTTGGCTAGACCTCTGGCTGGACTTCAGATAACACCGTGGGGCAGGCAAGGGGAGCGTGTGTGTACAGGACAAGGGGCAAACACACACTCTGTTTCCACATCAGTAACTGATACCCAAACCACTTAAATACAGCAGCCACATTAAAGTCACGTCAATGTGGGTGTTGATAGATGTTGGTGCTGATTTAATACTGGCACCCTCAGGGGTTAAACTGGTCTGGAGCCAGCTGGAGCCGAGCACTGCCCTTTCATCCAAGTTATAACCAGCCAAAGATCAGCAGCAGCTACTGCTTGTGACAGTTAACTTCTCTTCCATGGGATACTCACAAGAACTCATTCAGGAGGTATTCAAATAATAATAAAAAAATAATCCTATTTGTTTAGCCTGAAAAAACAAAACTCATAACTTACTCCTGCACCCACTTATAATACCCTTTCCATTCAAGTTCATGGCCTTCGCCCAGTTTCTAGTCAGGGCAGGGTTGAGTAGAGTTGGGTGATATGTTAAAATGTTCCTGTCACCCGTGGCAACCAGCCTTTGTATTTATTGCCACATTACTCCAACAGATTTCTGAATTTAACAGGCCTGTGACAATCATGGCCAATCACATTTACTACTTTCACCCCCTTTTAAATGCCCCTTCGGATTTGTTTTTTGCATGTTGTTTTTCTTTTTTTAAAGTTTAATTCAGGTGGATTTGACTTTTTTACATTCTATAATAATTGCTCAAAATCTGGGAACGAATTTGTTGCTTCTTTAATCTTCATATTGTGACATAAACCTGACAATGATACACAAATAAGTTAACACTTTTGTTTCTGGCAACACCACTATAAGATTGAATCCAAATAATCTCTATCATAGCATGTTGCTCTCCACAGCCACACCTCTACTTGTATTGTATTTAAAAACTGAGTGGAGTATCTTCAGGTGATGGGTCTGTCTCCTGGCAGACGTGGTGGTAGTGGAGCCCAGGTACCCCAGTCAGTTCTCAGAGAACTGGAGTTACCCTGGTATCTAAACTTCAGTTGTAGCCCTACCTAATTATGGTATATTAGTTTAAATCAAGGCTAGATTACATTGGATTACACTCACAGAAATAAATCACTACAATACTCTTTATTCCTACAGGAATGTATAGAATACAATGTCTATGGTACTCTTTAATGAGGCCCAAATATCATTTACAGGTGTCATCACGTTACATAAGTGTGTGATTCAGACTGTGAGATGAGTTACAACACATACTGTTCCCTGTGGTCACATACAAATGGTCAGTTTGCATTGAGTTCTCCTTTTTATGTTTTTTTTTTTTTAATCTCTTAAAATGATCAGGCCTATTTGGATTGGATGAACAGGTGCTTCTTTATGCAATCAGAAAGTCAGACCATTTTCAGACACAAAAACAGGTGTTTTTTTATGTGTCACAGTGTTTTGTGTTTTGTCAGTGTGGCTGGAAATCAAAATCAGTGGGTGTGTTTTGTAATTAAGAATGACGCATGTCAAGCCACCTCTCTTGTGTTTTAGGCTTTCAATCCTTTCTCAGCCTACCGGGAAATAATTGTTTTAATGTAAGGGTTAATAATTTGCATTTTGCTAAGGGTACTTGAGGAGGCAGACATATAAATAACCCATTACAGACATTTAAATCCCAGCATTTTTCAAACATTACAACTCTATTAAGGTGTGTTATAATCTCCTCATGATGTGTATTTTGGGTGTGATAGTACAACAGTGAGTAGAGTGATGGCAGGGCACTCCACTCCCAACCTCAACTAGCATTCCTTTAGTATTAAGTTACACCGCTTAATAAAAACTTAATAAAACACACTTAATTAAGTTTTGACACGTGAAGATGTTTGACGTACAAGACAATGTAGATAACACTGCCCTTGTTAGGTGTCCTGTACTGGATGATTAATGCCAATGCCGCTCATTCATTTTCTTTGGTTTTCTGCTTCATACAATATGAGGTGAATGCAGGTGGTTAGGAAACTGAAATGCGATGATGGCAATACCTCTGTTTACCTATTCAGTTTAGTTTACCTATTATACTGCAGGGTTGCTGCTTTGTGCAGATGCAGACATCTAAAAAACACCATGTTATTTATACATGTTCTGATTTATTTATTTATTACTGAAACACTACACTGTTTCCAAATGTCTGCAATCATTGAAGAAAATGAGCACAAATTACCTCAGAACAAAAACATGTCAGGTTTATTCTGGCACAACATTTTCCTTCTTGCATTTTTTTTTCCTTCAGCAGGTGGATCCTTGAAAGCCATGTTAAGATGCTGCCTGTCACTCAACTGAAAACATGTTTTGTAAATATCAAAAGGGAGGAAATCTGCTACCTCCAAGCATCACCAAAATGAATTGAGTGCAACATATCTGGCATAATCCCTGTGGCGGTGATATATTACTAATATATGTAACTGACTGATAAGATTTTGTCTGTGCATTTAATGTCTGGATAATGTTGGTGTTGGTCAGGTCTGCTAGCCACTTAGCCTAATCTGAGAACACATGAAGTCATGGAAGATCACTAAACAAAGGTGCCCGTCCTGTAAGGTTTGTAAACAGGCCTTTATCCTTCAAATCTATTTTGCACATTGTGCGGATGAGTAATGTTAGCGGCACCAATCATGCAGCTACATCAGTACTGTTAGTTGATTGAACGGCAGGAGATGACGACGTGTTTGTTGTAGGTTAAATGTCACTGCAATTGTTTTATGCCACTAGAAAATAATACAACAGATGGAAACATCCAGATGTCAGGTTTAAAATTATGTCAACTAAGATCTACAGACCTTGGAGATATTTATATATTTTAGCCATTTAGCAGTAATGGCTAAATTTGGGGGACTACAAGCGAATTCATTTTGGGTCACGCATGTTTTTTTGTAGAAATAGGAAATTAAAGCCCTGCAAGTTATTTGGTACCAAACTGGTCCTAGTTTGGGCAGCCATTCCTCTATTAATTTATGTTTTCCCCTTCTGGTCCTCAAAGTCAAAGCGGCCACACCCTGGCGGCTGACAGATCTGAAAATTGACCCAGTAAATATGAAGGATGATTTATGGCGACACAGAAATTGACTGCCCAAGTACATAAGAATGTCTCTCAAAAAACAGCCTGAGTATTTCTTTGAAGTCAACAGTCTCCCTGTCTCTTTCCCTTTCCATCAGTCAGACAAGAGATCTGCATGAGTGATTCTACTCACTGCCAGCTATTATACTCCCCTCTCTCCAGCAGTGCTTTCTTAAATATGCATGCCCTACATTTCCCCACCACCTTCCAAATTCAAATGGATGTCCCCTGCTCTCGCCTCTATTCTCTTCTGCCTCCTCTCCCCTCCTGCCTCTGCAACTCCGCTTTATTTGTGGCTGACCCAATTTCCAGGTTTGATCCATCCTGCGGTTTTGAGGCAGACTGTGGAGCGGCAGACTGACAGACAGACAGACACAAAGGCACACCAGCAAGCTGGCATGGATACCTCTGCTGTGCCCATTACTGTGCCCACCCACCCCTTTGCGAGAATGAACCCATCACTCTCCGCCTCCTTGTGCCAAACCCAGCTCCGCTTCTTTGTCTTTATGGCTCCAGACGCACACACACACGCACACGCGCACACACACACACACACACACACACACACACACACACACACTACCCCTCCTGCTCCTCCACAACACAATTTAACGTTTGGTCTGAAGAGAGAATCGGAGGCTCATCTATTGTCTCACTTGATTCGCTGTAACAGTGTGGGCTGCTAAGCATCCGCAACAACTTCACATCTTCCGCTCTTTGTAACCTATGGCCAGGAGCAGACCTGAGAAATTCATCATGTCAGAGAAGCGGCGGCAACTCTCTGGAGGGCGACAGTGGAGGAAGAGGCTGGAGATCTGGCTTGGCAGCTTATCCGTTTGTCTGAGTGCATCACGACTGAATGACTTGATCCATCTCCAGAAAGCGTATTTGGAAATCAGAAATGATTGTTCAATTTTGTGAGATTGAATACTGTAATACTAGTCTAGTGCTGCAGCTACCGGTCTGTGTCTGCCTGGCTGAGTCAACGCTGCTATTGCTGCAGCTGATGATGACATATAAATGTCTTACATAAGTATATTACATTGTGCAATCAGGGCAGAGGGGTCCAAAGAATCAGGACACAATGTTTTTATAATACCCTGAGATGATCCATTAGAAAATCTATGGATTATAGAAAATGAGGTTGACCAATCATGACTGTTATCTAAAGGAACAGTTCGGCATTTTGGGAAATACGCTGAGTCACTTTCTTGCCAAGAGTTAGATAATAAGATCGATAACGCTCTCATAAATGTCTCTAAACTATGAAGCTACTTCAGTTAGCTTAGCTTAGCAATAGAGACTGGAAACAGGTCTGTTCAAAAGTTAAAAAAAACATCTGCCTACCAGCAACTCTAAAGCTCACTCAGTAACATGTTGTTTATCACATCTGTACAAAAACCAAAGTACAGAAACAACAGTTCATTTTATTTCTTTTTTTAGTCAGGCTAGCTGTTTCCCCCTGCTTCCAGTCTTTATGCTAAGCTAAGCTAACCTACCTTTTCCTTGACGTAGCTTCATATTTAATATGACAAATATGAGAGTGGTATCAATCTTCTCATCTAATTCTCTGCACGAAAGCAAATAAGCATATTTCCCACTGTACACTGAAGGGGATTGTAACATTCCTGTCATTACATAGCGTAGCATAGCGCTGCAACAGAAGCTACAACTAGCTGCAGTGGCTATAACATATGTACTGATACAGATGAGTCTTTTCCATTTTATCTCTGTGCACTTCTGTACTTCCTGCACATTTTTAACCACACTCTATTCTCATTCATTTTTTTCTTGTGTCTGCTTCCCAGCTCTCTCTAGGTCACAAGAGCAGGAGCTGCTGCTGCTGAGTCAACATCACAAGTGGAACACTGGCCTCAGAATTACAAAGACACACACACACACACACACGACATGACTATTAAGTTTACCATAGACTATCGCTAGAGTAATCCTCTCAGCTACTGTGTCTGGAATCGGAGGCTCATATTGTCTCACTGATTGGCTCTAACAGGGTGGGCTGCTAAAGCATCCACAACAACTTCCCATCTTCCTCTCTCTCTCTCTGTGTAACCTATGGCCAGGAGCAGACCTGAGAAAATAATCTATGTGGATCTTATAGGTTTATAGGTTTGTCCACATCAGACAGGTCTATACTTGTGGTATAAATTCTTGAATGTAAGACTTAGTTCATGTCTGCACGTTCAGAACTGGAGTGATTCCAGGATTTGTTTTTGCTTTTCTGCAATATTTGATCTAAACATTTATAATCCCGCAAAGAATGTCAAAAAAAAGAGTGTAATAAACACGCCCTTTCCTTGGATTTATGTCTGGTGTACACATTGTACAAATTGAGTGTGTGTGTTGTGCGTGTGTAGTAGCGATAGAGCGCATGTGGTGCTATGGCAGACTAAGATAATTTCTTATCTTCATGTACTATTCTTGCTATGTTCTGACTTGTCTGTCCTTTCCAGCACAAGTGTCTTTATTTGTGCTTCCCTCTAAAGCAGTGTGTAAACCACTTCTACTGTAAAAACTCATTATTGTGCCTTGTAAGTTCAGACTGTCCACTTGGAAACTTGTATTATGTTTATATGGCAAATCTGAGCCTACTTCCTTATTGGTCACTTCTGTCTCTCAAAACCTGGTAAATGACTGACTGTAAATTATTGTTTATAGCAAGGGAATCATTTTTTCTACTGTCCCAAAGGTCCAAATTGAATAAGGCAAGCTGTGTTTTTTTCTCGGTGATCTGCTTCCGCCACTTGTTGCAAAATGAGTGAAAACTGCAACATCTGGTCCTTTTCAGTCATTTAAAAATCATTATGAAAGACCTTCAGGCTGCCATGATAAATCATAGATGCTTTGTTTATGTCACATCAATTTAGCTCTTATTAAGACTGCTGCCTTTGGAGGGTTCACATTTCAGAATACTGTTTTATGTGATTGTCACATTCTTGAAAATCAAGAATAGTCTATAAAGTTTGCATGCCTTTAGCTTGATTCGTGGTGTTTTCCTCTTGACCCAGTCTCTTCTGAAAGAGAAAATATTAACAAACTGAAATGATGAGATTATTAATAGAGTACTAGATCAACAGAAAAATAATTGGCAAACATTTAAATAACTGATTCATCATTTAAGTCAGTTTTTTAAGCAAAACTGCCAAACTTTCCCTTTTTCCAGCTTCTCCAATGTGAGGATTTGCTGCTTTTATTTGTCTTCTGTGACAGAGTGAGGGTTGGGTAAAACAAATTGTGATGGGCATTTTTCACTGTTTTATAACACTTTTAAGACCAAACGATTCATTGATTAATCGAGAAAATAGGCGGATCAGTCAATAATGAAAATAATGGTTAGTTGCAGCCCTACATTTGAATAAAAAAAACATGAACTCAATCTTAGCTAAACCAGACAAAGTCAGCATTGCCTGAGATATTGAGTGTCATCCTAAATATCATTAAGAGCTTGCTATAATTCTAACATTGTAAGAAAAAAATTGTAATTTTATTTAAATCACGGTGTTTAAGTCATCTTGATAATGTCTGATTCATCCTTTTCTTTCCTTTTTCTCTCTTCTTTTATATGATTATAATCAGTTGATTGGTGCAGCACTGCTCTGTTTATTTGTGTCTCGTGTTTTCCCTTACTTTGTTTGTCTTTGTGTGCATTTTATTTTGTTAATTCATGTCTTTTCATATATTTTTTTAAACTTGATTTGGGGAATGGTTCAGCTGTATTAGCCTACAGTTTCTTGACCTCACCGGTCACATGTTTCATTTCTGTTATCAGTCATAATGCTGTTTGCATAGTGCAAATAAAAGTAAAGTAAACTAAAGTAATAGCTGTACCTGTGCAGGTAAACGACAAATGTGTGTGTGACATGGTGGCTTAAAAGTTATTTTTTTTATTGCTACTTGTTGCAGACCTGCTCTTAAAACATCCCAACAGTTTAAGTTAAAAGCAGAACAAAGATTTAACAGACAGCATTCAGGATTTAATCTAAGTGCCATGTAACGGTCAGAGAAATGACATTGTCGTTGGCCAGTATGTTAAACGTAATCTTGATATCTTGCATAATCTGAACATCTAAGTAGTAAACCAGTGAGCAGCAAGTGATTCTGCACCCCCTATGGTAATAAATCAATCCTATTCTCTTTGAGGCTGCCTCTCTGCGGCCTTCACAGGCCGTCAGTGATGTCATTTTATACGACAAGAAAACGATGTCAGCACATTTACCACGGCAATTACTAGGAGCACATGACAAGGGCTACACCAGGACATTGTTCTCAAATTTCCATCAATCATGTGACCTTTGAGATCGCAGCTGGGATAAGTGTAAGAGCAACGCAAACTCAACAAGACTTTGATACTTCCTTGTTTGTCAAAAACATTACTGACGCAACAGTGCAGAATTTTTGTGCAACTGATATGGGGAGGACGTGAATGAACTGGGTGGGAAAATGTTTTTAAGATGCTGAGGTCAGATTGATCTTGTACTTGAAAAGATCACTCACCGAATATCTCCCCATTCTTGGCATACTCCGTGACTAAGTAAAGCATGTTCTTCGTCTCCATCACCTGAGAGAGGGAGAGGACGAAGGAGCAGGGGCCGAGGGAGGGGAAGAAAAGAATGGGAGAGTGAACGTGAATACACACAGAAGACCACTTTTCAATAGCAACAGCATCAATTAACAGTCCCCTGCAACAAGAGAGAATTAGAATAAGGAGAAAGAAAAACAGATACAAACGACCAAAATATTACACAACTGTCCACATGGCTTTCTCTGAGGTTCAACAGCAGTGTCTGGCATCGAAAAAGTCAAGAGCAAAACAAAATGCATGAATGGTACAGGGTCTAAATATGGCATCCATGTAAGAGAATGGAGGTGGACTGTTGTTGTTGCCGAGTATATTTGAATGGTACTTAAAACCTTTGAGTCCTCACACGGTGCTGTGTTGTGTAGGAGGAGGAGAACCGATTTAGAAGCAGAAACACTCAGGAGATGAATAGAATTAAATGCGGAGGGGAGAATCAGATGGAGAGGGGACGATGAATCAGACACAGTGAGCCAGACATTCACACTAGAAATCCCACGCTCATTGTTTATGATCAATTTTCCATCTGTTACACTGACCGATTCATGGATTTAGGAAATGAAAGCCAGTTTTTGTTTGTTTTTTTTGGGGTTGGCCCTGGTTGTGTAATAAACACATTTTGTCCTCTCTGTATTGTGGAGCTGGAATACAACCGATTGATGAATTAAAACCCGGTTATAGGTCAAGTATCGGTATCAGCGTCAGGCAGGTATCAGTATCAGCATTGTTCGATCAAAACAAGTAGCTTTGTGGGCCAAGACAGCATCTAATCTGGGAAAAAAACCTCTCTCACAGCGGACATTTTGACTCGTCACAGCAGGAAAAGCACAGGTGTAACTAATAGTATTAACGATGGCTCTGTTTCATTTAGGTGTGCCAGTAAACCAGCATGTACAATAGCAGGGCCCTGGCACTGGCACACCTGAGTGGAATGCAGCCATTGTTTATGTTATTAGTTTCATCTGTGTTTGACAAGATAAAATATCCACCACGAGAGAGGCCTACTTTATGGCGGATGTCTTTCTATCGTTTGTTGTTCTTGCTGGGATGGAATCCAGCAGCTACATGCTAACTAACTTCATATGTTGTCCGTCATGGATCTATAAGCTGTCTTAAGGTGTACATTCATCTGTTTTATAAACCATTATAGACACTAGACAAAAAGCAGGAAGACACAGCAGATGTTTTTATGCAGCATTTTCAACTTTAACAATAGTCTTGCAAGTAGGTCTGGGTGTTATTTGACATTTTTTGATACTAATGGCGACACAATACCAAAGTTTCTTTACTTACTTTTACTTTATTCATTTATTTATCAGGGACAACACACATTAATTAACATCAATATAATATAACTGTCAGTTCTGTGCATATATTACAGATATCAAAAAACATACTATTTTTGACACCTTACTTTGAGAAATTAAAAAAAACATGTTTTTCTACAAAACACTTCTTCCATTTAACAAAAGAAGCCAAAGTTTAACCAGATGTTAAATGTAGTCCAAACACAAGCAGCTGCATAAGAATTTAGCCTTAATAAAATAATCTAAAATCTGCAAAATTATCATTTTATTTGGGAACTGTCCTATCAACAAATGAGTAAACAAGATTATTTTTACAGATTCAATGCCAGGTTTCAGACTCACTTCAGTTGGTACCAAAAAAGGTGTTGTGGCTTGATACCAAGCCCTACTTGCAAGTCCAGATATCAAGCCAATATGACGCCTCATGCTTTTGTATGGAATGAGTAAAGTTCAACAGGATCTCAATACTAGGTTACAGACCTTTCTACAGCAGGCCCTGTGGCTACACTTTAACACGGCCATTTGTATAACATGCCTGCAGCCTTTATGCAGTACCAATAATCCCTACACCACTTCAATACAGCGGAGATAATACATTAAATGCACTGTACACAGTACTATAAGTATACAGAATCTCTGGCTCCAGACAAAGCAGACTCCTTGTTGTGAATAACTGTTATGGGGGAAATAACTGAAGCTAGATATCCGTCATGTAATAAGTTGCAATACAAGTGGAGAATTCATAGTCTGAATTCCAGTAGTGGTGAATCACATGCTGAATACAGGATAGACTGTTTGATGTTTTTATACAAGAAAATGTACAATATATACATTTAAATGTAATTATTTTAAAGGCATTCATTTTAGTGTAGAGGATATAGGGGCATGATCCATGCAATATCCTCAAGTTATTCAAGCATTTCCTGAAATGAAGTACTCATTTTGTATTGGCATTACTATGAAATTACCTATAGACAGGGAATGGTTTTGTAATTTTGAAAACAATATCCAGTGATACTTTTGACTGCTTAAAATCTGTCTACTTGTAGAGAGACTCTTGGCGGTCTAGAATAAGAGGGAAAGTGGAAAGCTGAGTCAGAGGATGGTGAGATGTAAAAGGGGAAAAGAAGTGAAGAAAATGATTGCAGACTGGGGTCAATAGAGAAGAGGCCAAGCAACAAATGAGAAACTAGAGTGAGGTCCACCGTTGAGTAGTCTGTGTGTGTCTCTGTGTGTCTACGGCTTCCCTTTGGGCCACAGGGCTGACCCCAGTTTATGAGACTGGAAAGGAAATCACTAATTGACTTGAGCTGATTGGATGGATGGGCCGTTGGAAATAATGATACACACCAAAATAACACAGCAGAGAGCTGGAGCAGAGCCATGTGGTTGTGTAATGATAATGAACACTCATTTACTTTCCCTAAACAAAGTAGCAGGGCCCAAAGGCTTATGTAATGCAACTGAATCACCAAAATTGTTGAGTTACTGGTGGCTATTTTGTGCCAGACAGTGGACATCACGGTAAGTAGGTGAAACAAGTTTCCCTTTGGCTAGTTAATGTCGCAACAAAGTGCAACAGCCAGAACAAATCATTTTAGATAATAAACTTTGAGTCTCATAAAAATGTATGTGAACTTCCCTTGCACAACTGGACATGCGTGCAACTATTATAAAAGGTGCCCAGGTAGCATGAGGGACACGAGGGACATGACATTTATGGTGATTTATTTCTATACAAATGCTTTTAGCACACATCATACTACTGATAGTGACAATGGGCTTTATGTCAATAGCACAAGTGCAAAACTCACCACACAGCAAGATTATTTGCTTCTTGGCCTTAAAAAATTAAAAAAGCAAATTTCTGCTGCATGAAACAATTAATTCACAATTAAAAATTAACCATGATAGAGTGATCTTTGCAGTTAACAGTTGCCAAAGAAAGCCATGGTGTACAGTGCATTTTTGGATAGGAGAAAGAAACAAAGACGATTGGAATTAGGCCTTTTTCACAGCAGACATTTTTACTTGTAATAGTAGGAAAAGCACAGGTGTTACTAATAACATCAATGATGGATCTGTTCTATTCAAGTGTCCCTGTAAGCCATGACAGTGTGACAATGAGGCAGAAATACCAGGACCCTGAAACTGAAGCACCTAAATGGAATTCAGCCATTATTAATTTTATTTAGACTTGTGCTTTATACTGCAACATATTAAAATGTCTTCCATGAAAAAGTCCTTTGGGAACGACAACAAGACCAGAGTTCACTATTAATGGAGTGATTTTTTTTCACCGTGAATTCTGAATTGTGTGTCCAGAGGATGCCATACATAGGCCAGGAGAATCATAAGAACAGCACATACATCTGATGTGTGCAGATTGTGATTTCTGTCAACAATTTAGTTCGTTTCTTTACTTATGGAATCACCAAATTATCAAATCAGTGACACATTTGTTCTCAGCACGTGTCAAAGAGTCACTTTTAATCGATATATAAAAAACTTGCTTTGCACTGGTTCATCTGCATTGAACTCCCACCTCGTTGCAGCTCAGCTTGCCATGCACACTGGGCAGAGAAACACCAAAGGACACTGCTCGTGCTGTAGCATTGCTTGTGGTAGTACTTGCCCGGCCACAAAAATAGAGCCCTTAAGTTCAGTGCACATTAGATACTATTACATCTTTAAAAACATACTAGTAGATATTTTCTAAGCAACTGCAGATCACATTGGCTTTGAGTCTTTTAGCTAAATCATTATGCAAATAAACACTGACACTGTGTCCTCATATTCAAATAAAGACTTTTTCAAGGTATTTTCCCATAAAGTCAGGGGGCACTGACAAGAATTAATAATAGTTTTAACAAGCAATAAATATATTCTGGCCTAAAGTAGACGTTTTACAAGTAAGCTGACTGTCAATAAAAAGTGTAGACACACAGTGCACAACGCGCACAGATGCACACAGTGCCGAGTGTCAGTCAGTCATTAACTATGCTCTCATATCTTAAACTATCCAGCGGTGGCAGGTTCTGCTAGGCAGCAGTTGTTTGCTAATGCATTAGAAAATGACCTGGATTGGTCCTGCGCTTCAACACCTCCGACTGCTAAAGAACCTGGAGAGAAGATCAACAAGGAGCAGTGGTGAATTCTGCTCCACAAAACAGATCTGTTCACAGATTAGCCAGAGGCACGGCTAAGTCTGCGCCCCCTCAACAGATGTTACACTGGGCCCCCACTGCAATGCATGTTACATGTTACAGTATCACCCCTGCTCTATTAGGGGCCTTCTTTGACCAGGGGCCAGTTTCACAAAGATAGACTTTGACTATGGCTTAGATCTAACTAACAGTCAGACTTTAGTTAGACGTCTAAATGTATCTGTTGCACAAACCTGTCTGGTTCTTGATTATCTTAAATTGGACTACTTTTCAATGAATTTGGAGTAAATAAATACTTTTTTCAAACTAAAAAACATTGCTGACCAAGCAACCGTGTCAAACCGCTCAGCTCCGTTCACTACAGCAGAATATGTTCGCCTTCTGGAAGAATTTAACAGTTACAAGGACATTTTACTAGGAAACAATAAAAAAAAAAAACTGATTTGGAAAAATAATTGCGACGACAGTAAATAGTGTTAATGCCACAGTCGACAGGAGCATCAAAGATGGGTTCAGGATAGTTTCTTTGGGCAAACAAAAAGGACTGATGATGTCCTTGCTGCTGTATATTTCCAACGGGTTACTGCGCTCTCTAAAAACACTTTCCCTTCTCATTGCTCGCTCCACATCATTGTTAGAAACCACAAATTACAAAACCATGTTTTCTTCTTTTTTGTCAATTGGTGCCACTTGTGCCAGCATGTGTCACTGATTGTTACCATGGAAACACGAGTCTTAGTTCTGAGTTAGCCTCGGGGTAGAGAGGCTAACTTTTTAGGCTTAAAATAAGTCAGTCTTTATTTTTGTGAAAGTGTCTAATCGTCATTAGACTAATCTAAGAGCAAACTTAAGACTGGCCTAACACTAAACACCATTTTAAAATATATTTGTAAAACCGGCCCCAGGAGCGTACACTGACCCTTACAACAGTTTACATTAGACAACAAACCAACAACAGGTGAGGCACAAATGAGTCTGTGTGTAAGAGACATTACAGCTTTTACTAAACTTTTCAAACTGTGTCAAGATGGGCACATTTGTTAATGGAAAATGACATCGCTATGTGTGATATACTATCTAAATGTACACAGTATGGTGACATTCTTCCAACATCACTGCTACACTGAGAGTGACAGACTGTAAAGAGTTGTGATGGGATGGGTCAAAGAAAAAGTTAGGTCAAAGCAACATAGACAGAAATAAATCTCCTGAAAATCTTTTGATTGACAGCTCGTCGTGCAAGCCACCCAAAAAAAATGCAAAAATACCGGTTAGAAAAGAAGAAAACAATAACCAGATTAAACCATTTATCTTCACACAGCATTGCAAAATATGCAAGAGTCCAGACAAAATCATGATATGCTGTAGTCTAAATCAGTGAAAGCAGAGAGAGGAAAGCAGCACCAGTAAAAGATGATTCATTTTGTCCACATCTTGCATGCTAAGCAGTCAAAAGATGTTTAACTACTGTAGATACTATCAGGTACTGAAGCTAGAGACTCACCTGGTAGAGCTTGATGATGTGGGGGTGGTCCAGCATCTTCATGATCTGAACTTCCCTGTAGATCTTCTCCAGGTTGACAGCATCCAGTTGGGTCTTGTCAATGATCTTAATGGCCACCTGCAGAATGATCGAGCATCAACAAACCAGCTGTAATCAGTCGGTTTCTCAAAGACAAACAATAGAATAATTGTTAGGGCTCATCAGACTTGATGGGCAATAAGAAAACACACCCCACACACACACTCTAGTACAGACAGCAATTTAATATTCTCCAAGAAGCAAAGGGAGACAGCGTGTTCTTTTCAGCTGTGAGAGCAGACACAAGATAAATACTTAACTACAGCTCATGCTGAAACCTTCATAAACAGTCTTAAAATTTCAGCCATGATGAGATGTCACATGAAGGAACAGCAGAGACACACAGGCCTCGTTTGGATATACACACACACACACCCACAATGACACGTACATGTGTAAATCGCACACTCACAACTTCAACACTCCTGGCTTTGATTAATGATGTCCGGTAGGTAACAAGGCAATATTAACATCTCTCCTTCAGACTGTCTCATAAACAACATTTCATCAGTGTGATCTGAAGTGTTCCAAGCGTCTGTGTGAGCCAAGCTGGACGAGTAAACAACACGAGACCCCAGTTCCCCTCTCAGCAATCGCACCACTGTTAGATCAAGTTAGAAAACTCTTGCTGAGTGTTCAGACTGAAAACAGGCCTGCATTTAAATAAACGTAAGGTGGCTGCTTTGGTGTGGTTTCAGGTACCGGTGAGACTTTAGCTGACACAATTAGTCATTGATCAACTGAAAATCTGCAACTATTTTGACAATTGATCAATCGTTTAAGTCCTTATTCTGGTTCCAACTTTTTAAAAGTAAATATTTGCTGGTTTTCTTGTCTTGTATGACAGCAAACTCAATATATTTGGCTTTTAGACTGCTGGTCGGACAAAACAAGCTATTTGAATATGTCAACTTAGGCTTTTGGGAAATGGTATTTTTCACCAAACAACAAATTAATCAAGCACTTCAGAAACTACAGTGATCAATAATGAGAATAAGCATCATTAGCAGCCCTGGGTGAAATAATAAAACAGGATCCAGGAAGGTGGGTTTGAGTAATAGATCCATGAGCTTCAAGGTTTAATGGATGCCAAAAAACAGCACGGTAGTTTAATACTGTCTGTGACACAGGATCTTCATCTGGAAACTTATCACAGTGATGATCGTTTTGTCCTCCATCTTGGCGATCATCTGATAAACGGCTGAATTACCCTATTCACGTTACAAAATATTTCACCAGGAATGTGCGATTGCATGTACTTGACTGCAGTGCGTCGCCAGCTGAAGTCCCACTGTGTTGCGGCAACAGTCAAACATTATTTACTAGAGCCTGCATTTTTTTTTTTTGTTGCGTTGGCCCTCCTGCTGTGTCAATGCAGTAGGATCATTGAAATTAATAAGGGGGCTGCATTTTTTTCATACGGTGCTCATGTCAGTCTGAACACAGCCTCCTGTTTGGTTTTAATGTCAAAGTGAAGTCTGACATCTCCATCCCACCGACACCCATTTTGATCCTCTTTAGCATATTTGTAGTTAGCACTTACAGATGTGTAGTAATGAGTGTTTCGATGCGTTTAACGCTCTCTATTATTATCTCCCTACCCCCGGTACAGACAGGTATGCAATTTGGCGTTAAATCCTATGAAGAAATCCAAATCTTTTAATGGCACTCCAGCTACAAGTCGAGACCTCTGGGGCATAAAATGTAAAATCACTGGCCTAGTACAGAGGGATTACAGGGTACTTAGCATGAAAGATCTGAGCTAACTGATTACATTGTCAACAGTACTAATACGCACACACAATATAAGACTTCTTGTGAACTCTGCTGGCACACAAGGTCATTTAAGGACAATGAGTTACAGGAGATTTTAGCTTATACGCAAAGTAATGAGAGCAGAAAGGCAGGACAATGCTACCATCAGAGATGGATAAATGTACGGCCTGCTGAGCTGACAGACAGGGCCACATGGGAATGGACCAGCACTATGTGAACGCACAGGCTGCAATATGTACATAATGGGATGAATGGGTCAGTATAACACGCAAGGGGCCATGAGTAGAAAAAGTAGGTTATGCACACACACAGGTACACCTATCTAGGAATAGACACGCAGACGCATACGATCTGCTGTTTCATGTGTCATTAAACTCTGGTTTTCTTTACACACACGCTCCAGGCTCACATCTCGTTTGCCCTGGCAAACTCTCAAGGCAGATGGCATCACATAAAGTTGATAGCGTGCCTCTCCGGCTGACCTTGGCCACTCTTAACAAACAGACTGGCTCCGGCCACGGGCCCGGCCGAGCCAAGCAGCTGCAGTGGCTCTCTGTACCAACCAGCGCTGGCTGAGTGACCTCTACCAAAACCAGTGGCCTGAAAACCACCAGCAACATGCATGTTTTCATTCAATCCAAATATCACACGCTGAGGGAGAGGTGCAGCCACTCAGTGATATCACCTGGTGTAGTGTTTGGCTGAAATTAAAACCTGCATTCACATAGCTGTTAGTGTTACATGGTGGCAGATTACCTGGCTAGACCAACGCTGCGCCACTTCACAGGCTTTAATAACCAGATTAACACGATAAGTGAGTCTTACAAGCCATTTTCTTGCCTTGTTATTCATTAAACCTACCAAGGGCCCCGTCTGGATGATGTAAATCTTTGTTTTTCTGCACAGTGCGATTGCTCACGTTCTACAACAAACATTCAGAGGCTCTAGAGATCAAAGATCAAAGTGTGCAACTGTGTTTTCACAAGTCTCCCAGCCTATTTTTCTGTCTCTCCCTCTGTCTCACACAATGCAGCTTCTTCCCACACAAAGACTGGACACTCTCTACGTTAAATCCCTGTGTCTCCGTCATTACAATAGAAAGTCATGGCACTCAGTGGCACTGGTCAAGAAAGGCCTCTCTGTAAGCGAGCTGACATAAGTATTAGTAAACTCCAAGCCCTGTTCCTTCTGCGCTCATGCTGCATCGCCTGAGAGCGTGCAGTGTTTGCAACATCAAACCCTCTCCAGACTAGACCCCAGAGCAGTGTCAGTGGATTGCTGTCTGCATGCATGCGTGCAGAACACTTTGCTTTCCAATTACAGAGCTCTGGCTGGCATATCCTGCCCCTCACAAAGCTCTTGGCACTGCTGGCACAAGAAACCACTAAGTCACATCATTATTTGCGTTACATAATGGGACCACCGACTCATGCTGCATGCCCCAGATACAGCAACCGGGATGTTTACACCAGCCAGACTCTTGAGTCGGTGCACTCTGGCACTGGCTGGGTCATTACGAAAAGGAGTACAGGTGTATGATGATCATGGTCTGGCAGGAGGCAGGAAAGCATGCATGTTTACAGTTTGTGTTTCCCAGCAGCACTGGTGGTCAGACCTCTTACTGGCAGTGATGTGGGCTGAAGGGGGTGAACGTGCAGTCTTGTCGTTGCTCCTGTACCTGCAGGATTCAAACATACCAGCTGTTGCTCGCACTGGAGCAGCCAAGTGGCCGGGCAGTTATCTGATCCAAGTTTCTATTAGTGCATGATGTGGACAGCATTTCGGTATCTGCTGTGAATATCTGGGGTGTCAACTAGTGCATAAAAGTTATGTAACTCAGCCGAACAGTAGCCTAAGTTAGCTTTCAGGCTAACTAGTTCACCGACACACTCACCTCGGTCTTGGTTATGCGGTGTCGAGCCAGCTTCACGACAGCGAAATTGCCCTTTCCCAAAGTGCGCTCGATGTCGTAAAAGCCCACTCGGACCGGACCCCGGATCAGCGGTTTTTGGACACTGTCAGCCATGACCATGCTGTTCTGACTGGGACTGTTTGTGGAAGAGTAGGAGGTAGCCAGACGAGCAGGGGACACACGGGGGGCTCACACGGGCTTGCTTGGGCAGCTACAGATAAAGACGAAAGGAAAACAAACCGCCCGCCGCCGCCGCCGCCGCTGCTACTGCCGCCGCCGCTCGAAACGTGTCCATTAAAAATAGACAAAGTTGATTTCTGTGTCGCCCTGCCAGCTTGAACGCCAATGTGGCGACACTCTCCGTCAGTGCGGCGATACGAAGCAGGCCATTTGCTGATCCCGAGGGCTGTCACACCACGTTCTCCACTACAATAGAGCTATAATATTTCAGCTTGAGGTACCTCTAGCAGCTAGGGAGCACACGAGTTGACTTGCAAAGAGGCATCATGTTCTCTGGTTGACGTGTATTGACGTCAAAGCCATAGTGGTATTTGTACAGGGGGCGGGGCTACTGAGCCGCTCCACACTTCAGTGCCAATTGGTTGCCAAGACAACCAGACCCACCTCTTACGTCAACCGGTAAAATTGCTATTCTGAAATCTGTTTGCTTGCCTGCCCTCCTTGATTGCACGCATAGGTAACTTTGAAGTTTTGCCCTGCAGGTGTTTAATAAGCTTTTGTCGGCTGCGAGTGAAAAAAATGCAAGGGAAAAGGGTTAAATTAATTCTTAATCAGCCTTAAACTGCCCCCTTTTAATTGCTCACATTAATGTGCTCTGCAAGAATGAATGAGGAAAAAAATAGTTTAAACAAAACAATAAGCTAGGATTTGTGTTAATTAAAAAAAAACATTCCGCAGCATGTCTACTTTTAGTCACATAATCCAGAAATAAAATTGCAATGGGCATTACAAATCCCATGTGTTATAATATATAACATTATATAACGTAACATGCAGGACCTCATGTGAAACTAGACATTTTATCAGCCACAAAGACACTTTGGTCAGCTACATAACAGCACCATCTGTTGGCAAAAGCAGAAAATTGAAGCAAGGCTACACATTTCCTTTTGAAATATTGTTCTCAGTGCAGTAGTATTCTTACTTTAATAACAGGCGTTTTGTATTCACACACATCTAAAGTCACACTGACACTCCCCTGCATACTTATACAAATACAAACACATTTGAATTTACCCATATTATTAACAAATAAGGAATGCAACCACAGTATCTTGTAACCAGACTTTATTTGACACCCAAAAACTCACGTCATGTGTGAGATACGGCACACATTCACACCCAGCAGTTGTTCTCTTCAGCTCATGCAGTGGATTACTAAGCGGGCAGGCAGAGAAGCGCTCCGAAGGCCTCTCCGCTGTCACGCATAGACTTCCTGAATGTAAGAGTTCCAGATGTGCTTTTGGCATTTCCTGTCTAACATTCTCCAAGAACACACTCAGCCTCTCCTTACTGGGCTTGCTACATCTTTCCAAGACACCGAACCAACAGCCCACTCAGCACACACTCAGAAATAACACAGGCATTTGTATTCAGTAATGTATATCCATGATTATTTTACGAATTTACAAGACAGACATATGCTTTTACAAGCAAACACTGATGAATGAGTCCATGACATTCCAAACTGGTCCTAAAAAGTCTCTGTACTGTCAGATCAGTCGGGGGGGTTCAGTTTCTCACACAGTCAGGTGGAGTCGGGAAAACCCACAGCTTTGAGGTTTACTGGGGTCAGCAGAGTTCTGTCATCAGTGTTTCCGCACGTACTGTCCTGTTGCCTGACATCAGAGTCCAAACAGGAAGACTTACACAGGGCTGACACCACTCTTCGGGTTTAGAGAAAAGGTCAGAATAGTCCCTGAATAGGACAACTTCACTGCCGTAACGAGCCAACAGGATCTTTTTGTCCTTGAGTCTTATAATATCTAGTGACGGGATTGGAAAATGGCTGAGTAGTTTAATTTTGGATTGTTGACAACATGAGTAACCTTGTGTGAGTCCTCAAAACTTGCACTTATTCCCAGGGTTAAATGTTAAATCCACCGTGCCAAATTTAGCAGCACTGCTGCGCCGCTAAACTGATCTGACTCATTTCTGCTTATTTGAGTTCATTAATGCCTCTTTGAAACCAAAGCTTTAGCGCTGCTGTGAAGTTACATAATTTGTCAGAGAATTTGTCATCAGCGCCACCATACTGTTGACATTTGTGGCTTTGAGTGATGGGTCTCAACAACTATCGGATGGACTGCCATGAAATTTGGTACACACATTCATGATCCCCTAACTTTTCATCTATTTAATACTTTGGTTTATAACAAAATACCTGCAAAACTAATGACATTCCCAGCAGCCTTAGCTGTCCTTTGTGTTTAGTGGAAATTAGCAAATGTTAGCATGCTAACACACCAAACTAAGCTGGTGAACATGGTAAACATTATGCTAAACCTGCTAAACATCAGCATGTTATCATTAACGTGAGCATGTTAGCATGCCGACGCATTTCCCACCTCACAGAGCTGCTAGCATGGTTGTACACTCTTAGTCTTGTTTAATAATACAATTTATTTAAAATATTTGAAATATATTATCATGTTTCTATAACCCATCTATTACTCTTGAATCCAAAGGTATGCCATGCTCAGATTCACAATTTGAACTCTTGTTCTGGGAAGTTCGGGGCCTTCTGTAAATATGGAGTCACAGTTGACAAAACCTTGGGAAACCCTGCTTTAAGCATTAATTTGACTGGCAACTTTGGATGCTGGATGCTCAGGATGCAGCACTGGAGATACACACAGGAGATAGATCTGTTCAAATAACCTAAGTCCAGGCCGACACAGCCACGTGTTTGGTAATCCTGCACCACACAAGTAACCAGTCGGGTGTAGTGTTCCTTTGTCTAGCTGGGTCATTTTCGCTAGCTGCTATGAGGCTGACGGACACTCGCAGAGACCAGATGTGCATCAACAGCGTTATCCATAGATCTCATTTTCCACCCAACCAGTCTGACTGCGGCAGCGCCGGCTCTGAGCTTTGCAGGTCTCATAGATGTCATTGGTCACAAAGCCGCTCTCCCTGTCCGTGCATGAAACGTTCTCATAATCGTCACACTGGGAGTCCTGGGAAGGAGCACAGGGGTACTTTGTCATGATGTCTGCTGGCATGCTGCTGTCCAGAGCAGCGTGAGGCAGTTTGGTAATGTCACTAAATGCGTAAGGTCCTTGTATCGCGCAAGGCGAAGCTGTTGTTGACATCCACGGTTTTGATCTGCTGGGATAGCTTTCTGTGTCTGTCTTCCTCCTGAATATAAAAGAAACAACATTAAAGAGCACAGTTGTATCATCACAACATGGTTTAAAGGGGGACATACTGCTCATCAGTGAAATTAACACTTTACACGCCACATAAAATGAGAAAGCACATTTCTCCTACATGTTTCTAACCACAAACTTTTCTAAGACCAAAGATTCAAGAGGTATATAAGTTACATATACCCTTAGGAAATGTGTGCTCACATTGGTCAAAACTGAGTAAATTTGGAGAAGAGCTGTATCGATGTGCCATACTGATAAATAAAAAATCCATGAATACATTATACACAGATATATTAACTTCCCTTCTAGAATGCTTCTTAATATGCCATTTTATTACTCTGCACCCACACAAACACAATGTTTTATATTTGAAATACAACAGATATTAGGTCCGGATAGGTATGGTTTATAGTATAACAGCTTATACATGTCTTCTTTTACCTTTTAGCATGCTGTTTGTAGCAGAAGAACCCAGCAGCTGCAAACAGCAGCAACAGTAGAACAGGAATAGTTGCATAAAGGATGTAGGAAACATACAGGGTGTTGTCTGAGAGAGATACTGCAAAGGAAAGAATATTACTTGACTTTTGAACAGCACCTTTATCCTTGATAGTCATGATTCTGTTACTACTTAAAACATTCATTTTTAGTAGTTTCCCTGAAAACATAAAGGGCATTAATTCTAAGTATCAAGAATAAAATATGTAGAGTTTTTTCTTTTCTTACCCGATGACTCGGGTAGTCCTATTTTTATCCTCTCACTGCTTTCTGTAGTTGAGAATAGGTTTGGCCTCAGAGATGGAACTGGAACAATCAGAAAACAAATGAACATCATCAGTTAAATATGACAAGACAAAAATATGACATATGTTTATCTAACCATCGCAGATGTTAACTGATTTCTACCAAAAGAAACAATAAACAAACATGTGAGAGTATGATTTGAAATGTTAAAAGTATTATATATAGTAGCCTTTCAGTATGTGAATCCATGTGTTGTATACGTTTTCAATATGTGTTGTAAAACTGAATATTTTGACTATTTTTTTCCTGAATGGAAAGTTATTTGCTAATATAAATACATCATACATGTACTGTGCTGTACAACACGTGACCTGCAGATTATACAAAGTAAACGGACCAAACCTTAATACATGTTTGACCACTAGAGGACTTCATTTATACAAAAGGAAGTTGACAAAGTAGACATTAAAAATAAGTGATAAAAAGTAGTGACGTGGTGGTTTAATCTGACTTTTATTGATCTAAGTATAAGCAGCCACTTGTTATCCGTGTCCCACAGAAACATCATGCATACATGGACAGTATGTGTGGGGTAGTCGAGTACATGTTGTACCTGCATGTGCTGTGTTCCTTTCCTCAGTAAATACTGGTACCTTTTCTGCAAAAGACAGAAAGCAACTAAGTAAGTTAACATCATTCAGCCTTCAATCCTCCATATACAGAGCACATTTTTGTAAAATTATGTAATCAATGCTGCCTCACTCATCTAATTAAAAAAATGATTAAATACGTAAAGGCATGCATTAAAAAAAACATTACACATCTGAAATAGAAAGAAAAGAAAATATAAAAAATAGAAAGAACCTTTAGAAAAAGGAAGTAAAATGAATCAACTAAGCGAATAATCTTCAGAGGACTAAACTGTTTACAGTTAAAAATATGCTTAAGATTGTTAACCATTAAACCCTCACCATATAAATATGACCACAAAGTGTGCGCATATATTCAGTGAAGTGTTGTTTCACAGTTTTTCAGGAGATCCATACACAAACAAGTAAAAAACCAATAGGTTAATTTAAAAATAAATATGTAAGGCATCAGGTAGAGCAGATCATTACAGTAATCCAGGCCACCAACATTAAAACTGCACATTACTTGTTTAGTGCTGGCTGTTGACAGCAGCGGCCACATTTTATTAATGGTCTTTGGAAGATAAAATTCAGATTTTGTGGATTCAAGAACCAAATAAAACCAAGAGTGCCAAATGTCAATAGTTCCCAGGACTGCACAGCCAGGTGCAACAGCACAGCGTCTGTGATCTACTGGCTCACCTTCTGGGTATTTGCAGACAAAGTTGTTCTTGGAGTTGCAGTTGTCATCATTCCACTGGAACAGGAAATGACCTTCTTCGTCGGGTGGTGCAGAGGGCTGGTGGTACAGAACCGCACACATTTCACCACCACACGATGGCTCGTCCCAATGCCAGTTCCTGCAGCAAATAAGATGCACATATTTAGACGCGTATCACATTTAAATTGGACAATTTACATTATTACATTCAGTGTTTTACTTTATATTTGAATCTCTCATTCCCAAATACTTGCAAAAGACTGTAAACATTCCATCACTCCCACACAAGCATCATTTCATCCAATAATCGCTTCTAAGTCACAACTGACTACAGCCTTTTCCCACTGACATTTACTGTTTTAGTGTGCTGTGTCTCTTGAGATCCTTCATACCGTTTTCACTGATGCCGCTGAAATATTCATACATATGAAATGTGAAATGTTAAAGACATGAGAAAGACCTGAACTTCGCCTTGCTTCCATCCAGCCAATAGTACTGCGAGGGGCAACCTGGGCTTGTGGTCCCTGCCCTGTAGCGCTGTGGGCTGCGGCGGAGCCCGATCCAGAAGTCTCCATCTCCGGCCCGCAGCTGTTGTATGAACCTCTCCATCAGTCGCTGCTCGCTTTCTGTTTCAATGCTGAGCAAGTCGCCTCCATCCAACCTGCAGGCCTGTCTGGCATCCTCAAAGGTCAGCCTCCGCCTGCTGTCCTGGATGTAGGAAACCTTGTAGCATGGGCGCTCTGTCCCGCGCCGACAGATCCTTTGGCCTGGACACCACAGTCAGCATTGGGGAGATAACAAGATCATGAGTGCAGGGTTTTTTGTTTTCTGAAGACTTGGCATCCACATATAAACAACCTACAGTATCATGGACAAATTAGGAACCAGAAAATTTTGCCAAAGTCTGCCCACATTTTCCTGCAACGTGGGTAGAGTAAACCATATGGTAGTGAAATTATAGTATAAAACCTATATTTTTAAGGGCTTAAAAAAGATTCAGTTTTTTTTTCTAGATTGGTCTTGTGCCAGTCAAAATAGTTTTGATGCTGTGGTGCACTGGGGCAGACAGTGAAAATAAACATTTTAAATATGAGTGTCTGAACAGCGTCTGAAATGCAGTGGTTTGCTGATGTGGCACAATGAGTAGGTTAATTATTGACTTAAGTTAATTACAGCTTTTCACAATGAATCTTTTTTGGTTTTATTATAGATATACCAACCAATAAACAGACGGACAATAGATTAAGCCAGTGGTTCACAACCTTTGTTTTGCGTGTGACCCCTTAATACAAACTCATGTTTACCTGTGATCCCTCATAATGCATATCCAGGAGCTGATGTGAGAATAAAAAACAAACATAATTTAGCTTTTTATTATTTATTTACTTATCTGTAATCATCTGCTGACCCCTTAGATTAATCTCAGGGCCACTTGTGGGGATCCTGACCCCCAGGTTGGGAACCACATTAAACCATGAAGGAGTAATTAAAATGAACAAGAAATACAATAATGACCAACCTAAGAACACTTATCTCTGTGTTTGTACCCAATTGGAAAATAGTGCCAGTCTATAGATCTGGGTGTCTGTTGCATAATGGTGTAGTTAGTAGGGGCAAAATGCTGCTGTTATCATTATAGTAAGCAGCATAGTTATTGTTATAGTAGCTTATAGCATTACAGTTATTCAAACTATGCGACCTCCTGACTTCATATCAGTGATCTGAATCTTAAACAGTCTGTTGATGTTAATTTTCCACCACATCACGCGCGTGCTGCTGCGCTGCGTTTGAGTGCAGCCTGTTTGTCATTATAATGCACATACTGTGTGCTTTAGGCTTCTTTACGGCGGTTCTGCTATCGACCTCGTTACCTTAAACCACTTTCAAAAACACGAAAATAAAATGTGCCTCACAACAAATGCACAAAGCGTTCTCGGTAAAAAAAAAAAAACAAACAAGTCGAAATCTTACCTTGGAAATAAAATGCACAGTATTAGTCTACACTGTCTCAGCAGAGTTTAAAAAGGGAGTTTTCGTTCGTAAGTTCTTACCATTTATTTTAGAAACGGATCCAGGGTGGAACAAAACGGCGATAACAGTGCCAAACAGCTTCATAAAATCCATCTCTACATGTTCACCCGAGTGTGCTGGACGATTACTCTTAAAATCAAGTGTAAACTAGTTTGTTAGGACAGAAACTTCAGATTTCCAAACCCTGTGATAAACACAGACCAGTGATACAGGCAGCAGAGTCTGTCCAGTCAAAAGTGGGTCGACTAGTGAAGGCGTGCATATGGCGTCTGGCTGAGGGGGGAAAAAAAATCGAGAGTGAGATAGTCCAAGATTTTTGCTTTGAGAAAGTTTTGTTTCTTTTCAGCTATTCTTTTCCCTCTCGATGTACATTCAAAACTACTGAGGTATGAATTTGTGCATTTGTGGTTTTGTGCAGTGAGTGTGCAGCCTGCGTACCCTGTCACTAAATTAGCAAAATCCCATTTCACATATAGTAATGTCTTTATAATGGAATGAATAGAGTTCTTTGTGCTCACACTATGTATCATGCTCCCTGTATTAAAATAAAAAACGAGTATGTCTCATTCTTATTCCACACACACACACACACACACAGTGATTGAGAGAAAACAGAAACAGAAACAAGGTTGACTTCAAAAGCTTAAATGGTGCATGTTAAAAGTATAACTCAGTTTTTCCTTTTCTTTGTCTGGTAAACATGCTGATCTCGTGTGATCAGCATCAGTTTATTGACCACATGATTATTGACCTGATGTGGCTGGCTGGTGAGCCCCACAACTAAAAAAACAAACCAAAAATAAACAAAACAGATCCAAATCTCCAGTAAAGCAAGTGTAAGCATTTAAAAGGAAACTGACTCACACTGTGAAAACACCACGCAAAGAGACAGACAGCCAGGACAGAGAGTGAGATAGGGACAGAGTAAGAGATAAAGAGGAAGAGAGCGAGAAATTGCCCATGGAACAGGAAAGCATGCAGAGGAGGAAGAGGAAAGGACTTTTTTTAAAGAACCGTACTTCCTGTTCATTGCTTTGGTCTGGTTTCCAGGCACTGTGGCTTAATTTCCAGAATTTGAATGATTGTGAAAGTCTGGAGCAGTCGTGTGGGTTACACAACAAATTTTACACCATTTAATGCAGCAAAATCACCAGACTGAAACTTTCCCTGAAAGAGGCTGACAGGTTAAACTGGAGGTCTGCTTCAGTTATGGTTGAATGAAAGTGCTGTTGTTGTTGTTGTTGTTGTTGTTGTTGTTGTTGCTTTGGAAAAAACTGTCATCAGCACTCCATTGCTGTTTGTATTCATGTTTATGAGACCCAAATCTGTTCTGGTCAAATAGGCTAAAGCCGTGGGAGTAAAACTGTGTTTCAATTCAAGGGGCACTTATTTCATTAAAAATAAAATATAGCAGCGAATAGCTCAGTAGCAGCTGTTTGCTCACTTCTCTTCACCTGGGGGCTATATTAGATGTTGGCTCATATTTACTGGGATTTAAATAAGTCTTGTATTCATGTTTTTATCTGCAATAGATTTGTGGAAAAGTATGTAATGGTGTTGATTTAAACTTTAAAAGTTTAAACTTTTACAGGGGGCCAGATATTGTTGTTGCAGGGCCGGATTTGAGCCTACAGGCCGCTATTTGCCGATTACAGTGTTAGAGGGACAGGTCACTACAAATGAATGCAAGGTTATTCAGAGTGATCACCTTTATCCCACTAAATTTCTATCCTAATGGGAGTGGTCTCTTCCAGGATGACAATATTCCCTCCCAAAGGGTTCACAAAGGGTCACTGAATGATTTGATGAGTATGAAAATGATTGATATGAATGAATCATATGCTTTGACCTTTGCAGTCGCCAGATATCAACCCAACTCATCACCTATGGGAGCATTTGTCACCCATCTACTTATTAGCTCAAAAAAACATTTGACCTGTTACACTTTTTCTTTTCTTCTCACACACATTTCTTAAGATAAACCCCAAGTTACTGACTGCATTCACACATTGCACCAAACTACACACCCATTTCACTAAACCTCACATTTCCCCACCAAAATGAAGCACTGGTATCAATACAGTACTTTACAGAAAACTTTAGACGCTCTCACCACAATCAAACTACCACACACACACACACACCCCTCCCATTTTAAACATATCTACCAACAAATGCTCTGAACAATTTACAGTAAAATACAACTGTCAAAGTTTGTATGTGGGAACTTTTTGGTTGACACGCAGTCAGAGTCAGCAAAATTTGTGTTACGAAACTTACAAATATAGAAAATACAGATGGGAGGCGAATAGAAAAACAATATTATGCAGCAAAAATAGTAAAGAAAACTGACAAAACAGAGGGCATAAAATGTTGAGGCTCTGCCATCCTGTCCTCTTTGTATGTCTCTCACAGCTTCCATAATGTGCGTATTGCAGCCCGTGTTATTATATCTAGTACTGTAACACCATGTACTGTACATGATGATGAGATATGATGAAAGAAGAAGAAGTTGTTACAAGACACAAAGAGACACACATAGACTCATAACACAGACACAGCCTGCAGTTTATCCTCCTCCTGTGTTGTAGGATTTTTAACAACATCCATCAACAGATGACCTTGGAAGCAGAGTAATAAACACCAGCTCCTCTCTGTAGAGAGCTGAGAGAGGACAGACAATCACCGGCTGTTTTTCTGTGCGTAGGTCTGTTGTCTACTACCTGGCTTCAGGCCATCTCTCTGTCTGTGTCTCTTCACTGGCAACACAAGTGTGCTCGTTATGCGGCAGTGTTGTTGTACGACTGAGCCTCTGAATGGTTGTCATGTGTGACCTGGAATGAATTTGCCTTGTTTTGGTCTTGCAAAGCCTCTAAAGTTAATTTGATTATTGGTCGGTGCGCGCGAATGTTTGTCACATGATGAAGAGCTGTGTTGAGCTTTTCTCACATCATCAGTGTGTTTATTGTTGGGCAACAGGCTCAGAGATGATTTGTGCTAAACAGGAATGCACCACATATAAAGTCACAGCAGGACTGTGTATTCAGCTGCTTACTGTATGTAATTAAACATTTTGAATGTTGCATGTGCATTTGAAAAATTGCATATTGTTTGATTTGTATATTTGAGCCATTGACATATGGGCTTACAAGACGCTGGACAGCAACAGCAATCAGGATCCTCACAACAAATCAAAAAGGGAACATTAGAAAATCATGTATGAACACACTTGTTATACTCCTGTGGGGAGGCCTTTAGATAAACACTTCTCCTCCATGGGCCCCCATTACCCCCACTGTTTCTCCCACTCTCTGTGCAATGTGTGCAGTTTTCATATGCCAGAATACTACCTGGACCTAGTCATGCTATGTGGTAATTTAATTAAGCACAAAGTAATTTAGGAATGTGCAACATGTTTGTACAAAAACTAGAAAAAAACTGAAAAAGGGACCCTCTTCCAAGACCTCAAGATCAGGATCCATCTTAAAGCCATTATCACGTTGGTTGTTACCAGAGCCGTAATGTCTGCATGGCTTTGGTTGTTACTAATGGCTGCCACTGTGCTGTCTGTTCATTGAGAAGGAGGTTGTGTCTCTTGGCTCGCACTCCCCAGCACTGGTGAATCACGAGTCTATTAGACACAGAGAACAACAAGGCATTTGAGCTCTGTCTAATTTTGGCCAGCAGATGACACTAAACTACTCACGAAATAAGGCCGAGCAGCAACTCCCATTCGCTTATGAAATGAATCAGTTATTGTCCAATGACACCAGTGGTGGAAAGTAACTAAGTACATTTACTCAAGTACTGTACTTATGTACAATTCTGAGGCATTGGTGCTTATTTATTTTCTTTTATTTATGCTACTTTATACTTCTATTTCACTACATTTTAGAAGGAAATATTGTCCTTTTACTGCTGATTACTTTTAAGAGTTTACATTAAAAACACATATGATAAGCTTATAAAATACAACACATTATTAAACATTAGACCAGTGTGTCTTGTTGTGGCTCCCTGTCTTGTTTCAAGTTGTTCCACCAAAGAGACATTTCCCCTCTAAACATCTCAGATGGTTTCATTTATATAACTGATCAAATTAATCAGTATTTCACAAAAAGTAAAGAAAAGTCCAAAACATAATTATAAATTTGAGTAGTAGAACTTTGATTTTGCTTCTTTCCTATCTGAATGCTTCTTCCACCATTCAATGACACTAACTCATTATGTATTCTCAGCAAAAGCGATTTAAACTTGCACAGCAATATTTCATATGGTTACAGCATGGTAACAGCGCTATGTCATAGCTACACTAATGATCTGCTTTACTGTACATGCCCACAGAGTACAGCGCCGTCCCTTCACAAGCTTCCCAGTGTATCCTCTTTCTTCTAAAACTAAATCTGTGTCCTGCCCTGGGCCTCATTTTCATTGTTTTCCAATGTGATTATATGTCAGCAACCAGCTCTTGGTGAAAGGCAGCATTAAAGATGTACACTTTATTATTATCACAACACACTGTCATAATAATCCTGGCAGTCTGGTGTGTCTAACTTTAGCCTCCATACTAAAGATAATGGTTGCTTTATGGTTCATTTCTATCCTGTTCTGTTTTATTCTATTAACAATATGTAAGTGTAGCCATCTTGTGCTATTATATTTCTATATTTTCACATCAGTAACATTCACATATTGTCACTGCCCAATGTATCTCCAAAATGTCAGCCCTGATTTCAGTTTTGTGACGCTGCTTTTCTTTTCTTTATTTGTTTAGTTTATCCGAAGTAGGAACATTTTCTCACCCCATAAAGGAATCCTTCAGTTTATCTATCAAAATCCCTGAAATTGGAGATACATGGTTTTCACTGCGGAGCGCCAACATGGTCTTTTTAGAAACTTTCATCCTATAAACTATGTGCTATTAGCAGTTTGCATGATTATTTCATTTATGGGTTATTTGTGGTTTATCCTCCTGACCCTTCGACCCGTGTACAGGGGAGCATCACACTCCAGATAATCTCCATCCAGATATTATCTCTTACGCTGCAGCCAGAGGGATTATAGGAAAACTAGAGGAAAATTATAGGATTAGAATGCAGATCAATGGCCATCGAGTTGTTTCCAAACAGATCTCCTGGGAGGTAAAATCCTCGGATGCAGTCGGGGACCGAAGAGATTGTAAAAGAGTGACGCAACAATGGATAGTGTAACAAATGTCTCACCGTGGGCACTTAGGCGTAAACACTGATGCTCCTTTTCCTTCTTTATTTCTGAGGAACAATGGGGCTTCTCAGGTGAGCAGTAACAGTTGTGGCCTATAGTTACTGTATAGACCACAGAGACTACCTGCAATGCAAGTCTATGGAGATAATAGAGGAGAGGTTTGACGTGCAAGGGAAATTAACAAAGGTTAGTCCTGGTTGGTTGAGTACTTCATAGCCCGTGGCTAAGCATGATCACCTTTCAAGCATTCAAAGTGTTTCATTCTCAAGACATGAATCCTTTATTCATGACAGGGATTTGTTTTTTCTTATTCTTACAAAATGTACGTCTTTCTTTCGAGATTTGTAATTTATTTGTAACGCAGTATCTCAGTTATTAATTAAAGGGGTTATTAATACAGTATAATCAGAATAAGCATATAAAATTAATTTATTCTGCATGTTTTTAGTCATGTCTCTTTTCAGCCATTGTCTTACCAATATCATTCATCTGTAGTGTGCTGATCAAGAACCTGCAGGTTTTTAGTAAACTTAAAAATACATGAAATGTGGATGAAATCTGTTCATGCCCAATTATTATGTTGATAGTTTTAAATTGTAGTTCTTTCCCTGAAGTACAACACGTTTACTTACCAGTAAATATGTAGATTGCATCTAAGTTTAAACCAGTCAACAGCTATAACTTTCACCTCCGTCCTTCATCATTTTTGATGGAGGGAAACCTGAAACAGCAGTTGTTGTTCACCTGAGGGATCTGTGTGACACATTAATCTGCTGGGTTGAGATCTGACAGTGAACCCTGCCAAGAGCTGCTGCCGTCTAACGAGACGTCACGGTAGAAACATGGAGAAAGTGTGTGTACTTGTATGTGTGCGTATGTGTGTGTGTACATAAGGGTCTATAATTAGTTGAAGGGAGGGCTTAAGAGTCACACCTCTATGGATTTAGGTGCCTTGAGGCTGTCTAACACTATAAAAGCCACATTGCACGATTACTTCTGTGACACCTGCTCAGGTACTGGCTAAGGTAAGACCCTCCTCAGGTTGTCACATAGGTCTCTGTTTGAAATTCATGGATTTTTAAATTGCAACATTTTAGGGTTCATGTGTTAGTGAAAAGTTGAAATATCAACATTTTCAGCAAGCCAATACAAAATGTGCAACTTAATTTGTTGCTGAAAATGATAGACTGTCTCTAAACAATCACTTGCATTTTTGTGCATCTGCTCCGATGCAGGTAAAAATGTTATTTTGTTGTTTTTTTTATTATTGTTGATATTGTTATTTTTATTTATATTTTTATTTTCAAATAAAGGACCCAATCATCTGGCTGAGCCTCCTCCAGACAGCATGACTCTTTACCTTTGTCTCCCTCTGCTGGTTGTAATCCTGCAGCCAGCCTTGTGTCTCTACAACTGCTCGTCTCAGTATGACAGGACCCCAGGTAGGTTAACTATTACTTCCAATGAGCCAGATTACTTTTTTTCCCCTGCTAATGTTATAGATGTTTTCTCATCTCTGTCTCTGTCTCTGCCGCAGCAGCAACTGGATCATCATATTAATCCCCCCCCCCCTCAAAATCTCACAGTATTAGAACATAAATCAGAGCTATCCTTTAAATCTCCTTGGTTTCTCTTTTCCTCTCCATAGACAATTCGGACCTGACAGTTGACTGTGGCACCAGTAAGATCATCCTGGAGATCAACGTGTGCACGGCTCAGTGGGCAGGCTTCAACACCTCAGACCTGGCTCTGAACGGGAACCACAACACTACGGCGTGCCAGGGCTCTGTCGACACCAGCGTGAACCCTCCAGTCATCCGTTACAACCTTCCTGTTAACGACAGTCAGAATAACCCCTGTCGCCAGTCTCTGCAGGTCAGAAGGTGTCTGGTAGAAGATGCTGAATAATGTTGAGTCACTGGAAAAATTAGGGAGATACTGACATATATTCAAACAGACAAGTAGTTCTGGTGGTTTTACTGCAACAGGGATTTAGATGAACATTTTTTAGGGTTATGTGGCAATATAGAAGAAGGTCATGTAATGATTGTGGGTTTTTTGTTGTCTTGTTCAGATTGTGGATGAGGCCCCGGATCCCACAGGTCCCTTCGCCAGCTTCTTAACTATCCAGTCAGTTATCATCACAGGGTACATTGACACACCCAGATCTGACCAGGGGTTGATCAGCTACTCCACAGACCTCTACTATCACTTCTCCTGCCGCTACCCGCTGGAGTACCTGATCAACAACACACAGATCACGGCGTGAGTAACTGCTCGACTTATGCAAAAGGGATATTTCTACGAGGATTATTTAAGCAAGTTGTAGATTTGACATGTACCTACAGTAATTCTCTTTTCCATGATTTTTTAGATCCTCAGTTTCTGTGGCGACCAGCGATAATAATGGAACCTTCATCGATACACTGAAAATGAGTGTTTTTAATGTAAGTACAAATTGGCATTCAGTTCCCTTAAACACATTATAAGGCTATTTCTCTTGACTTATTTGACTCTGATGTCTTACTTCTCCAGGACACTGACTATGACTACCCGTTAGTGGTACCTTCAACAGGACTTGAGCTCCGAACCAGGATCTATGTGGAGGTCAAGGCTGTTAACCTCACAGGAAAGTAAGCAAAGCCCATTTGGATGAGTGGGTGCTCATAGTGAATTTGTTTATCTGCAAAAAAAATGAAGCAATAGTGAGCACGGTGTATTCCTGTAGTAAAAGTAACAGATGTAGTAGTAGTAATTCACTACTACCTACACCTACTGTCCTGTTTTCAGTTTCTATGTACTGCTGGATCACTGCTTTGCTACCCCCACTCCTTACAACATGTCACAGAGTGAGCAGCACAACTTCTTCACCGGGTATGGAAGCACACATCATAAGTATAGCTTCATACATGGGGGAAATAATATAACTTCCATATATAATATAAACTACATCGAAATAATTCTGCTCTCCACTAGCTGTTCATTGGACCAAAGGACATCTGTGACAAGCAATGGCCTTTCCAACATTGCCCGATTTAACTTTGAGGCCTTCCGCTTCGTTCAGCACCGTGACCAGGCAAAGTCCAGCATCTATCTGCACTGCATACTGAGACTCTGTGAGCCCAGCAAATGTCAAGAGCTGCTGTCTGTAAGTTGAGAAGTCAAGAACAAATGACTCTGCTTTAAAGACATCAGAGAAAGTGAGGTACCCTATGCCAATATTTCTGGGGCAAAGATTTGAATGATACAATATATCACTGGGTAAGTTACATACAAATGTACCCATTTTCTGCATCTTAGGAGCTGATGAAAATAGAAATAAATATATAGAAAGAGAAAGTGTTTTATCTTCAGTATTGAGCCACACGAAAGACTCAATAAACCTAAAACATTTAACAGCTGCTACTGATAACATTGCTAGAAATTTGTGGAGAAACTGTATTTTTGGGGCATTTTATGGCCTCATTAGTAAACTGACAGCAGGGAGATGAGAGGAAATGTAGGGATGACTGCAACAAAGGCCCTTGGACAGATTCGACTGTGGATGTTGTGGTTCATAGGTGGCACCTTAAACCCCCAGGCCACCAGGGCGCCCCAATTTCTCTTCATTGTGATTTCGATTTAATCATAAAATAAAGCAAATAAATCACACATTATTTTACAAAACTTAAAATGTATATTGGAAAGCCATAGTTTTACATCATATGACATAGATCAAACTAAACCCAACTGGATGTTTGCTGTTTTTCAGGGTTGTAATAACAGAAGAAAAAGATCTTTGACTCCCTTTGGACAAGAAAGCAAAGAATCTGCCACGGTTTCCGTTGGACCTCTTTACACTGCCAGAGAAGGTGAGACCCAGTAAAAAATAACACCACTATAGTGAACCATGATAAAAAGTTAACTTTTTCACTGACTCTTTCTTATCTTCACCTACTAAAGAAAACCCAAATGCAGCTGCCTACAGTGAGTATATTTTGATCACATTCATCATTCTAGAAATACTTCTTAACATCTTGGAAAATATTACGACAACCCCAAAAGTAATCTCCATCAATCTCTCGCTGCGTGCATCAGGTGACGTGGCGTCAGAGAGGCATGATGTGAACGTGCCGGGCCTGGTGGTGGGGGTGGTGTTTGGTTCGGCTGCTGCTGCCTTGCTGGTTCTGGGTGGCTGGTTCGTCCTGAAGAAGTTTTATGGAGCGGGAGGATTATCTCATGCCTTTGGTTGACAGATCAACTGGCAAACTGTCTTCGCCTCGTCGCCTCATACCATATTGTAACCGTATGTTTATTGTGAGGACAAATAATCTGATAATATTGTGATTTTTTTCAGTAATAATTGAATGTTCTTGTCAGGTGACCATGGAAACCAAGCAAATACGCTGGTATCTTATCTAACTTTTTTCTGTCTATACTTACTGCATCTGCATACAGCAGTCATTCATTGGTTATGAAGGAACAGTCAAACCTGAACTATGTGGAAAGAAGAAATGTGTATGCAATTAAAGAGTAATTTCAATATTTGATGTTATAATACATTTGCTTTGACAGTGGTTGTTTTTCTTACCAGTTTGTACCAGTCTTTGATTCCTTTACTTCAAACAGTTAAAAGATATGTTTGAGCACATTAGAATCTGCAGTATATAAGTCAGACCTGTTTCTATGTTTTGTACAGATTCAAAATAAAGTTTGAAGTCAGGTTGGTGTTGCACTCAGTGGTTGATATTATGTAATCCAAAAAAAAAAAACCCAGGTAATTTGTATCATCAATAACTTTACTCTCTTCAAGCAGCATCTTTTTACATGGTACAGAAAATATATACTGACCTGACATTTGCACACTTGTTCACATACAGAATGAAACACATACACCAATCAAAACCATACATTTATAAATATTTACAGGCTACTTACTTTGCTGGTACAATGGAAAACAACAAACTAAATTCATGGACAGGAATACAGGTCAAATGAATCACTTTAATGGGTTTGTAACACATGTACAGTTGTCTCTGTCACTACACTGAGTGCAGAATGTCTTGGATCAGAGCAGAGAGTTTAACTGAGAAGTCCTCCTGCAAAGAGCCACCTGGCTGCATGGATGAGGACGAAGAAGAAGCAGACAGGCTGGAGGCTCCCCAGACTTCTAGCTCCTCTGCAAGCACCTGAAACAGCCTCTCCATCCGGGCCTGAAACACTTGGCTCTGCAGGGCTGCATTTTGGCAGAACCGCTCCACACTGGCGGTCACTTCAGCCTTACGAGGCTGTGCAGTTTCTAGCACAGCAGCAAGCTCTGCTTTGAAAGCCCCCACCCTGTTCTGTGCCTCCACTTTCAGTGAACTCACTTCCTGTCCCAACCTGGAGCTAATTTCCTGCCAGAGCTCCGACTTGGCCGCCTCTTCCTCGCTAGCACTGATCTCTTTCAGATGTTCGATCACCCCGACGGTTTTAGTATGGAAGTCGCTGATGATGTCGGCCACCTTGGAGCTGCTGTGCTCCAGGGTTTGGTAGAGAGTCGGACTGGCTTCTGTCTGGGCCTCTGCTGTCTCCAGCCCTTGCAGATAGAGGCTCAGCTGGCCACACAGATCTTGGGCGTTGCTGCTGAGAGAGCTCTGGAGCTGCTGGGTGAGGGGAGCCAAGTGCTCCCTCATGCTGGCCAAGGTGGAGCTGAGGTGGGCTGGAGATGGGGACAACCTCTCCTGCAGTTCGGCCAGCTCTTGGCGCAGGCGGGTACGCAGACGCTCCGACTCCATGTTGAGTTTACCTTGAAGCTCTTCTGCAACAGGGTTACTGCTGTGATCATCTTGGTTGTAAAGGCCACTGCTGTCTATGTGGCTCTTATAGATTTGACTGAGCAAAGAGAGACAAAAGCACTCTGTTAGAAAGTGTTTTGATATTTATTCTCTTTAAATATTTCACCTTGACTTGAGTGTATGGATGCAAATTAATTTCAGGTCTTTAACTGGTTTACAGTACTTAGTTTAGTGAACTTACTCCACATCCTTTGTGAGTTCTGTCTTGTCATGAGCCTGGTTGTCCTTTGAATCAGTCCAGGTTGCCTCTCTGGTGTTACGGTGGAGTGGATATGCTACAGAACAAGGAAACATACATGAAAAAAAAGAAATACATTGCAAAATAAAGGGTATTAAACAGCATTTGAGGAGTAATGTATACCTGAAGTTGTCAGGAATGACAGGGCGAAGATCACAACTTTTAGATGCATGTTTATCTTTCTGTGGAAGGACAGATGAGACACATACATAAGAATTTCACTTTACAATGGACAAATGACTGAATACTGAACATTTCCATAAATGATCCATAATTCCTTTTACGTACACTCTCTTCTCAGTCTAAGACAGAAGACAAGAAGATCAATGTGAAAACGTGGCTGGCCTTTACCTGAGGATCAGGGTTCTGCAGGCTGACTTCTCCTCTCATCTGACTTATAAAGGTCCTTGTTATCAGAGCGGCTGCCCAAACCCTGACTGTGTCTACAGTCAACACGTGGAGGGTCACAACACAGCAGCTACACACACACACACACACACACACACACACATATGACTGAGGTCATCCCAATAGCATCCACTGTTGAACCTTCATAAAACTTAACAGCATTCTTGCAGCATTGATTGAAGGACATTATGTCATGTCAATGAGGATGCACCACTTTAAGATAGAGCCTCAAAGGGACAAAGTACTATGATAAGTAGTATGAGAGAATAAGAATAGAAATACTGCAGTAAGATAGGAATAATTATAGTTATAATAATTAAATAAAAACTCAACAACACTTTTGCACTCTTAATAAAAATAGTGAAAATGTGGTACAAGTTTATTGGAGCAACCCAGAAAGGTTCAGCAAGTTCAAGTTTGTGTGTCCACAGCCAGATAAGAAGTGTGGCTGGATTTCTGGCTTTTTACGTCAAAGGCCCACTTTGCCAGGAACCAGAATTATGTGAATATTTACAGTGCGGTGACTTGTTTGACCCACAGTGCCTGTTGTGGCTTTTTAATGCATTATGCAAGATTTGAAGTGGGTTTTTATGTTTTGTATGTTTTAAGTCGTGTAAGAAGTCAGTGTATCCAGTTTTGGACCAGCTCACAGAGCCTTGATTATCAAGGCTTGTTTTGGATGCTTGACAATCAACAGTTTACACATCAATGTTTGAGCTGCTAGTCAGGACAGAGCAGCTCAAAACAGCCCGAATAAACACTGCTGATTATACCAAAATCTGTGTTTTTCTGTGTTCTATCTTTTCACTAAAAAATACAAATACATTTACAAGTTGAAGTGCATTATTAAGTCTTCATGTTCATTTACAGTGTGCGATGCTTCTGCATTTGTCTGCATTGTTGACATTGAAAATGGTTTCATATTTCCAATGATTTCCTGCCTATGGTGTTACTAACTTGTAGCGTATTTGTGAATGTAATGTGGAGAGTTTTTGTAATGGTGACATGGATATGTGGGTGAAAGTTGAACCCTGTTCAGTTAGGTAAGTTACAAGATGTCATTGGATCATAGTCCATGGCTAGCGTGATGAAATATGTAGGTTATTCCAATTATCCAAAGTCCAACATTTATTTCAATACAATAACAGTGTCGAGTGAGTGAGACTTTGGTTATTGTATATAGAAACAACACTGTTGACTACTCTCTGCCGATGTACAGTTAATTGTTGAACATACTGTATGAGAAATATTACCATAACTCTTGATGTTTTGAAATGACTGGACAGCTCAGTGCACTTTACAATAAGCTAGGACTGGGTCTCATGTGTCATTTATACATGGAGCAAAGGGTAACAATCTTGTCTTGGTTATTGTACACAGTTGTGCAGAGATTACTGTCAGAGGAACTGTATGAAACTAAGTTTGTACCAGATGCAGGTTTCTTACCTAATTAAATGCATACGCGAAGTATTATTCTGAGCTATACTGCATTTATACTCTGTCAGCCTGCAGATAAAACAGACGTTTATTGTTGCAAATTACCTGTCAGCTGTGGGCCACACAGACCTTGACCATTGTCTTATTTTACTTTCCACAAGATTGCAAGCCAATATCAACAAGGAAACACACACAAACAGCAGTGAAAATATTCAACATGTGTTTGTCAAATAGCTTCATTGACAAGTGGAGTTGAAAGTTGCAGCTGACTTGCAGAAAGCCAGGTATTATATCTAGTACTATAAACTATATCTGGGCTTGATATGTGAATTTGAATGTAAACTCAGCAGCTGCTATGACGCACGTAGTGCTCCGTAGACTCCTCTAAAGCAAAGCTGTGTTGATGTACATTGGGAGCCAAATCATTAATCAGTTTCGAGGTTGGACTGAGAAGAACAAATGCAGTAATGTGATCTGGCAGCACCACACAGCTGTACTCGCTGTTTTCCCCGCTGCTTTCCACCAGCGACCAGTCCCTCCACTGTCACTGTCACCTTACCTCACTGGCCTCATAAATCATTCAGTAGGCCATTGAAAGTTATGCAGACTAACTAGCTCACTACTTATCTTGCAGCTCTGTCTACCAAGAAACAGATCAGGTCATGTGTGAGGAGCAACTTCAGACAGGAGAGGTTGCTACAGCATCTTCACAACTACTTTCTTGGCTATGACCAAAACAAGGCAGACAACTGGGAGACTATTTACAGATCCTGGATGAAGAATTAAACATTCCTCCCTGAGTCTGGAAAAGAGCTGGGTTACTCGTGCACCAGTCCTTTATGTCAGGAGGTGGACATATTAACCATGCTGAGGACATGCAGATGCATGCAGAGTTCCCAGTGTGTGTGGTGGCTGAGTGCCGTGCTCCTCACTCTGGTTCAAGGAAACAACTTCAGTCAACAGTTCCAGGAGAGGTCGCCCTGCCAGCCAGGTAGTGTCCTGACTGCACGCAATGATCTTTTAATAACATGACAAAAAATAAGCTAGAAGTATATGATCCATATCACAAGACATTACATTATAAGATTTTTTTCTGCATATGTTTAGCCACTTACATTAATGTTCTTAATTTTTGTTTTGAGTATCATAAAACTGTCCCCCTGCCTCCATCAGGGCAGAGGTTTTACCTTCCTAGAGGTGGCCCTAACAGGTATATCAGCTGTTGGCTTTTTGCAGTAAATGTTTTGAGTGAGTGATGGTCTTTTGCAGGATAAAGTGAGGCGGTGATTGCACTTGATGCAATGTGTTTCAGAAATAACACAAATGTGCTCAAGAAATTGTGAAAAACTGTAAACAAAATAGTCTGGTACCAGCTGTGAATGGGATAGGGCTCAAATGGTTTCTGGTTTCTCCACCCTGCTTTCTCTCAATGGTTTTGGTGACAAGCAACAGTGACAACAGTGACTTTGGCGTTAACCTGTGGACTTCTTTGTATTTATTATTCATTGCTTGCTGTACTTTTTCGTATTACTTGTTGCCAAATTGTCTCTCAGCTCCAATCTACGTAATTATTTTTTTTGTAGTTTATTCTTTGGCATTTTTAGCCATTATTTAAAGTGACAATAGAGCTAGATGGGAAACATGCAACAAAGGTCAGTTATGGTCACTGTATATGGTATCTGTCTTAACCACTCCAGTAATGGTGATGGGTATAGTGTACAAAGAGAGACTGAAATCTAAATGAATATAATCATCATATAAATCTGTATACTTCAGAACACACATTTGTTTCCTAATAGGTTTCTACTGCCCTTTGGAGAGCTTCACTCCAGTCCCCTGTCCTAAGGGAACCTATGGGCCGACTGCTGGTGCTGTGTCCATAGACAGCTGTCTGAAGTGTCCTCCTCACCACTACTGTCCTAGACCAGGCCTGTCTGCCTCCCTGCCCTGTGGCCCTGTGGCTCAGCAGCCTCTGCCTGCTCAGGAAACCTGTGTCTGCCTGGAAGACAGACAGAGTTTCCAGGTGACACAGTTTAGGGGTAACCCAGTCATTCCTGCAGCATGTGTATTCCCTCTGGTGTGACCGTGTAGTCCTTGTTTTGCGTCTTGCATCTTTGTCCTGTGAGCTTCTCCTTTATTCTATAAATCCAAAGAAGAACTCTAATTTCTCGAGCCTATATGATCTGTGTCTCTCTTGAGTCCTGGGATACATTGTGCACACTAATATGAGAGTAGCTTTCTCACTGTCTCTCAGAAACTTTAGACTGAACAATCTGTAGCTTCAAGCTGATAGAGCCCTAGATCAAGTTGCCTCGCAGCAGGGTCTTGTTTCCCAGTCTGCTGCATCTTGCATGGGTGTTGAGCCCTCCACTCACCAGCTCATAATAAGGTGAATGAGATTTTATTCTCAGACTGTTGCGTGAGTGTTAATGTCAGAACTAATGTCGAATGAATGAATGAATGATCCAAAAAAGGAAGGAAGAAAAAAACAGCTGAAGGAATCAATGAAGGAAGATAGATAGGAAGTTAGCATATTAGGTAACAAACCAACCACAAAGTGAACCGTATGTAGCATTATACAACACAATGTTTGAACTCTGTTGCCTCTCCTGCAGACCAGTGATGGGCGGTGCCACTGTACCATCGGCTACCAACCTTCCAAGAACGGAGATGCATGTGTACGCAAACTGTACGATGTCTGCAGAGACGGAAAAACACGCACTCAGTATGGAGACTGTCTGGACAGAAATCAGTGGTCACTTCACTGCAGGCAGCAGGTCAGACCTTGTGCAATCATATCACACACAGATGCACACACCAAAGTAGAGCAAAGGTAATTGGCGACCTGTTGGAATAATGCTTGAGGATTTTGATACAGACACAAGTTGTGATCTGTTTATAGAACACACTGGTAAAACATACTCTACAAGACAAGGCTAATGAGTACAATCTAGATGTCTTTGCCCTTTCCTCCATGAACCTGACAGTAGTTTATCTAGTACAGACTTTAGTACCACTTAATATTTAACCATAAACTGCTTCCTCTTACTGTCGGTTAGCCTTCACTGTTCCACCCACGCACTGTTTATTTTTGTCACTGTCCTCCATAGCAGTCTTTGGTACAAATGACCTTAGACATAGTTACACACTCAAACCGAGCACAAGTTGGGAATGCTACCAGTTTTTAGAGGATTTTTAAATATAATATCACACACATCACAAGGTGCAAGCAGAGAAAAAATAACTAATATTTGCTTGGTTTCAAAAAAGGATTAGAGTTGACTGATTTTAGCTGATCCGAGGTTTGCATTGCTTACTTCCCTGCAGGTGTGTCAGTCTGCAGAGGACTACCGGGGTTATGATGGAGAGCTGGGTCTGTGTGTTTGCAGAGAGCCTCCTGGAAGAGCTGCGTGTGGAGGCCTATGCAGGAGAAGGCCAGCTACCGAGCTGAAGGTCCAGTGCAAGTCCAATGGAGAAATGGAGCTGGCGTGGAGCTATGACAGTCAGGTGAGCAAAGGCAGCTGCTGATTTACATGAAAACACACATACACCAACATATTTGTGCACAAAAGCAAGCTTACTTTTTAACTTTTCTGGGTCAATAAAATTAAAACCCACTGTATCTGAGAAGTGTTCTTCCTGCTCATGAAATCCACACCCATATCCATATAGTATCTCCATTGAAACTGTATTAGAATCAACATAATGAATAGTATGAGCTACACTACCTGGTCAGACAATGCATACAAAACCCCCCACACAATGTGCACCAGCAGTGAAAGAATAAGACAAGTGTCTCTTGTGTTGCAGTGACCTATTAATGGCAAACACTGTTATTGTGTGCAGGTGTTGGGCGTCTCAGGCAGCGTGCTGGAGATGGTTTTTAAACAGCGGGACTCCCAGGGGACTCTTCTGTGCAACAGCCATCTCAACTCCTCACATCCTGTCTACATTGTTCAGACAACAGGTGGAGAGGCACACGTTCACACAGCACACAAAGTGACTTTCTGTCTGCTGGCTCTCTCTCTTTTTCCATTTGTCTCTCACATCTTTCTCTCTGTTGTTGTCTGATTGCAGAGGCAGGCTTCCTCGGCCTCCTCAGTGGCCTCCCAAAGGAACTTCAGCAACTGCTTCCTGTCACCACACAGCGGGGCACTCAGAGCTCAGCTGGTTTGACACAACAAAACAATATTATGTGATCATTAAAACGCGTTTTACATAATGTAGTAGTACTGTAATGATGAAGGTCCTGTGCTGTTGTTTTTTTTGTTTTAGAAAGAGCTTCTGACGTTCTGTGGGAGGTCACCAAAGCTGAAAATATCAGTCATGGAGGCAGAGAAATGAACTCCAGCAGCAGAAAGGGAAACAAGGGAGACATCATGGAAGAAGTGAGAGAAACAAGTGTAACTGGAGTTCTGAACCCCACAACGTGTCTCCATTTGGGTGACGTTATACTGTTCACTGTCGACACACGTCACTATCCTCAGTATGATCTGTAAGTCAGATGCTAGGTGGACAAGTTTTATCAATTCTTACTGCTGTGAATCTGTGTTTTGACTTGCTTTACACTTGCCCTTAATCCTTACTTCACGTCTTTCAGTGACAACTTGTACAACACAAACAGTGACTTCGACTGGGGTGCATTCAGGCAGCTAAAAGAAGAGCTGACGCTGTCTTGGACTCCTCCCAGCTTCTTCTCTGTGGTCTTTAGCCAGCCTGGAGTATATGTTTTTACACTGAGCAGCCATCAGCGCAAACACTTGGTAACTATATTTAAAATAAGCATTAAAGGTACCCTGTGAGGTTTTTATTATAAAACAAACATGTAGTTTTTTTTAGATTTAATATTCATTCACCAAACAAACAAGTTAAATGCATTTCTTACCTCCTTCAACATTCGCAAAGTCATTTTTTAAAAATGTTTTGACATCCACATTCTTTATGGTGGCTTGCGGTCTTCTTCTTCTCATCATTTATTTTTGCCATACTACCTTTTTGTGTCTTTGGATTTCTTTGCCTAAAAACGACATAAGAACTGTTATTATCTCACCTGTCTTTTGGAGTTTTCTCTTTTTTTTCCTCTGGGAGATTGAGATAAAAGTGCAAACGTATCAAGTCACCACTTTACCCATTTTGTGCAAGCATTTGCTGGTAGAGCACTGGATACAAATAGTAGAGAGACCTGCTAATCCAAATATTGCTCTGCAGCACTACTAGTGGTCAAACATTTCACAGAGCAGTTTGCACACCTTGGTTTGTTCTTGGTCCTTAGACTGCAAGACATAAACATGACAATGTAATGACCTGAGCCTTTCTGTATAGATCACCAACAGAAATATGTATATTCTTACACAGATGTGAACTTACAACACCTGGATAGTTAAAATACAGTCAAATATTCCCTCATTTTCTGCTCTCTAATTTTGCTGGGATGCATATACGTCAGTGTGTCACTCAAACTGACCCCACAATTTTGCTCTTACTCAGTATGTGCGGGTGATGCCTTCAGGCGGCCAGTGTTATGAGCCCGGCCCCTTCTTCCCAACCAGCCCTCGTCATGTGACCAGGGTGGGAATCAGTAGGAGACGCGACCTGCTGCTGAGGCCAGATTGGCTGGTGACCGGAGGACTGCTGTTTGGAGCTGTGGTCATCCTCTGTTTATGTGTTACACTGCTGGTTAGTGTACATGCACAAACACATAGTATCACATTAAAAAATAAATCCAAAGATAAATAAATCTATCCCACGCGTAGATCCTGTTCCGCGAATATGGATGGCCTGAGAAGGAGCCAATCAGAGCGCGGTATCGCTTGTTGCAGTTGGCCTACCACATGGACGACTACTCATCAAAAGGTTCAAGGGTGATCTCACTTAGGAAGATTCACCGAAACCAACAAGCCAGAATGACAAAAGACTCCATTCAACCAGGTGCAATATTGTAGCTGTGACGCCACACACACACAAACACACAGATGCACACACACGCACATGCACATGACCACTCAGCTCACTGATTTGAAAAGCCAAATGTGGCTATTGTGTTACATAACATGCATTCAAATATACTCTGCAACATGTCAACGAATAACAAATGCACCTGTAGTGTGCACACATAACACACACACACACACACACACACACACACACACACTGACACTTTGTTGGCTTCTTATGTGACACTGACAGTGACCCCTGGGCGTTGCTCCCACCCAACTAATTACTGTTGAAAAGGCTCTTCTCATATACCTGATATCACTTGCAGTGACTAACAGTAAAAATGTCCACATGTCAAAAAAAAAAAAAAAAAGTCCAAATGTCACAGGACTTCATCCTCATCCTCATTTTATGACTGCAATTGTCACTATACAAGTATTTAACCTTGCTACATAGAGTTGTTTATCATCTGGCTGTTCAGTAGTGTCAAAAGAAGGTATAGGCTATTATTTAAACAAAAAACATATAAAATGTCTTCTCTTCTGCCAGTTCTTTATAAAATGCTTTGGCCTCCCAAAAAAGGCCTTCCTAAATGGCCCTGGGAGAAACAAGTGGAAGGTGTTCACTTGTACTGTACAAATTGAAATGATTTATTAAAGCTTCTGATGTGCGTGCATTAACAAAAACACACATGAAAAATTAGAGCTGATGCACCAAAACATGCAGCTAGGTGGGCGACACGTTTCAAGCTCATTGATCTTCCCCAGGCAACACATTATGCTCACTCTTACAGTAAAAGTTCTCTTTGGTTGAGAGGTTATAGATTTTTAATGTGTTTTTTTATATTCTACTGATCTCTCTCTCTGCCTCCCTTTGTGTTTCGCTCTCTTGACAGCAGTCTGTTCAGACACCTTGGAGGAGTTCTGGGATTATGAGCACCAGGTGGATCTGGAGGCATTCAGCAGCAACACCTTCTACAGCCTCCTGCTCAAACAGAGTCTGTCTGTCACCACACGGCTGGGACAGCTCACCACTGAAGTCTGTAGCTCTTAGTTTAAATGCAAAATAAACATTCAGTGAAAGGATTGACATATAACCCCTTTTTTCTGTCACACACACTCTGATTATTTTCTTTGAGAAAGTAGACCTCTTTGGACTGTTTCACACACAAAAGGATGCATTAATATTCTATATTACACATGCTCACATTATTGTTTTATGAAGAGTTTATGAATAGTTAATACAGTAGGAGACCTCAGGAAACAATTTATATAATATAGCTATTGTCTGCACTGGTAGGAAAACGTCCTACACACGTCACATCACTGAAATTCAGAAACCTGATTTAGGCTAACACATTCATGTTCAAACAAATTCGAAATCTTCTCATTAAATTCTCAGCAAGAAAGTGAATAGGCGTATTTCCCCAATTCTTTTTTTACACATTACAGTACAACAATTAATGGGTCATACAATATTCTATTTTATCTGTATGCCTGCCTATGTTGGTCTGGATTTGGTTTTGAAATGCTTTGGATGTTTTGCGGGATAAACCAATATCAAGCATTAGATGGGTGTAACTGTGACTACAGGGTTGGAGTTAATTGCCAGAGAGTAGCGACCTCACAGAAAAAAGCAATAAGAAAACAAAAGCAAAGTGAATCTAAAAATGCACAAAAGACACTTTTATAGACACATTTTTTTTCAGTTGCAGATGCCTGCATTCATCTTCTTATTTAGTGCTTCTTTATGTTTTTATTTTACTAGCTCATATTTAATTTAGTGTCAGTGCTTCAGTTTGTCCAAATACGGAGGAAGAGGGCAGGACTAGCATACACTTTGGACTTTCCAACATTGGATATTGTAGCCTTATAGTAACCTACTTCACATACCCTCATTTCTCACAAGAATTGGTTCAGTCCAGTCTCTCACTTATTTCTTTTTTTCACCTGCCACTGTCCCTTCTACACTCGTAAAGTTCAACTCTATTGAAACAGATTGGGTGTCGGACTGGAATGCCTCTGTTTTTTTGTTGCACCCCTCTCTCTCTCCGCCGTCCTTCCTGTTTGTACCATCACATTACTTGCTTCAGTGTAGGAGACAGAGGTTGTTGTTACAGCCCTCAGGACAGCTGAGGTGATAAAGATGTAAGGGGAGATGGCACATCTCGCACCCTTGTTTCATCCCACGAACATGCATGTCTCACTAGTGCTAGATGCGTGCTAGCTGCATTGGGGTGCGGCCATATGTGATCTGATTACTACTGTCTTATGAAGATACTGTTTGTGTAGCAGTCATGTTTTCATATGTGTGTTTTCAGGTAAAGGAGCTATACCAGGGAGTGCTTGGGAAACTGCAGCTACTCCACCCACACTTGATCACTGAGGAGAGGATGGGGGAGGGTTATGAGAGGATGAGGAGGGAGGTGGAGAGGGAGGTGGTGAGACGAAAGACTCTGGCCACACAGCTGAGGACACTGCTCGACAGTCAGCTTCAGGTTTACATTACAGTACATTCCCATCTCCCACTATCCCATTATAAAAATGAAGAAAAACCCTGGTTTCCTTCTGAAAACTAATAAATCTATTCTAATTAAAAGGACAGTGAAAGGGAAAGATATATTCATGTGTTGTAGACAGATTTTGAAGAGACAGCTATCTTTCTTGGGCTGCAACTAACAATTATTTTCATTGTCAATTAAACTGCGGATAATTTTGGTATTAATTGTTGGGTCTAAAGAACATCAAAAATGCCCATCACAACTTCCTAAAGCCCATGGTGATGCCATCAAATAGCTTATTTTGTTCAAGCAACTCTACAAAACCCAAAGATATTCAGTTTTTCACTTTCACATAAGACAAAAAAAAGAAGCAAAAACTTCATAATTGACAAGCTGGAATTAGAAAATGTTGAAAAGCAAAATAGTTGCTGATACATTTTCTGTTGATTCGACTAATCATTTCAGCTCTAGATCTTTCTGTTAACCGCGTTAGTATGTTACATTAGGTTCGACTGTTCTGTTGGTTTCTCCAGGTTCTGAGGCGAGAGCAACAGGCCCAGCAGAGGAGCCACAGCGTGTTCACAGCTCAGCTCAGAGAGTGCACCAGACTACTGTCCAAGGTTTATAACAACAACCAGCCATCCTGTGAACTACACCAGCAAAAGTAAACCTTCCACTTATCCTTTGCAAAGTGTCACAAACAACAAGTAGAATGCAGTACATCCTAAATCTGCTGTTTCCCATCCTCAGTTTGATCCAGAGGCTAACGTCCCTGGTGGATGAGATGGGAGAGCTGGTGTCAGCAGAATGCCAGCGTCAGGGGGCCTGGGGGTTGTTGAGTGAGGGTACAGGGGCCCTGCTGCTCTGCCCTGACACTGGAACTGTGCTGACCAAGGACCACATCTTTGGTGAGTCCAACACCCCTGAGATAGATTACTTAAATATTCCAAAAACTCTGTCCTTGAATCTTAAAGTAACAACACCATCTATTGCTAGAAATGTGCACTGCAACAACAAGATGGACTAAGGAAAAAAAAACAAGTTTAAGTTGTTATTAATAAATTAGATATGATTTTGAATGATAAAGTATGTTGAAATCACACATTTCTATTCTGAGAATATACAGACACACCTACAGCATTACTTCACACCCATGCAGGTCCATAAGTCCTGTAATCTGTCCAGTGCCACAGTCTGAGCTCTATGATATCTCCAAGTTCTTCATAACAGAGTAAAAGACAACTCCCAGAAAATGACATTAAATCTAATTGCAGAGGTCAGGTGAGATGTCCTAATTACAAGAGATACTCACTGTTGTATTTCCAAGTTTTCTCTCATTTTAGCTACAGTAAAAACATTTGTCCTCCAACAGAAATTATCTCATAAAATGGAATAAAGGCATTTTAAACAAAGCCACCCCACCAATGGGAGGGTTAGAGGTGTACCTAAATGATAAAGAAACATGCTTTTCTACTTGACTTAAGTTTTACACCACAGCGATCCAAGAAAAAATCAGCATGAAAAGCTGTCTACCCAGCATGCGACTGTACTCTAATTCAAAACAGCTTAAATCATCTACATAATCATTTACAGTTTGATGATTGCTCTCAGTCATTTCTCCTTCTGCCTCTCTCCAGGTCCTGATGGGTCCCTGCGTGCCTGTCGGGCACTTCATTGTGATTCAGTCACAGGCCTCATAAGGCCAAATGCTCACAGCCATATGCTGCTGAGCAGCGGCCACACCATGGCAGTGCCACCTGATTTCTTCCTCCACCCACAGACTGGTAGAGTTATGCCCATAGCTGGCAACGTGGCTTATGATCCTGCAAGCTCTACTTTAGTGTTCACAACTGACTCATGTACAGGTAACGTGAGGAGTGCTTGTGGGGTTGGGGGGGGTGGTCAAACTAAATTAAGAAATTCAATCATGGAAGCAAAATACTGGTGATGTAAATGTACTTTACACTGTAGATAAGTGGTCAAATAAACATGATGTAAGATTACATTTCAGTGTTTCTAATGCAGCTGAAATGGAGTTTGATGGCAGCAAAACTTTTAACCACTTGTACCTTCAAACAACAAACAACGCTTTGTTGTCAGCCATATAAAGTCAAAGCTCATTAGCTTCTTTCATGATTTCTTTGTTTTGAATTGTGGCCCAAGCTGACCAATAGGAAGCAGAATTTTTTTATGCTATTTTATGTTTTGTTCCTCTTGACATTGTTCTATGCTCACAAAATTGGGGAAAATATATGTAGGTGATGGACTGGCCAAAGGTTTAGAGGTTTAAGAAGTGCATATATCATATATCATCATCAGACTACAGTTAACAAAAAATATTCACATCATTTTTGTTTTAAATATGTCATAATGTGGCCAAATTTAGCTGCATACTGAATCCTTATTTCACATAAAAACAAGATGGATATAATACTATCATGCCCATTCTCCATGGTTTACTGAAAGGTAGTTGAAGTGGAAGAAATAAATAACTGAAGTAGATAGTGGTTAAGTAGGTATAAGAAAATGCATATCATACAAAATAACTCCATAGGTGTATGTCTTTTTAACAGACTAACCTGTGCTATTCTTACTCTCAGGAGACGACAGGAAGTGGGACAGTCCCCTCCTTCCTTTCATTCCTTACCTAACCTCCCGCCACTCAGACCAGCCTCTGCCCAGCACTCGGCCCCGAGGCCTCAGACCGGGCCAGAGACTGCAGCTGGGTGTTCCCATGGCAGACCCAGACACAGGGGTCCCAGTGCCCATTCTGGCTGTTACCATCCACCCCCAGACAGGACTAGTCTACCCACTGGGAGGCGTGCATGTCTGTCCCCTCACCCGCCTGCCACAGCCCATACAGACTGGCTATCCTATGCTGGACTCCAGAACGGGGAGTGTTGTTCTCACTGTTGGGGTTGGTCTAGATCCAGTAACAGGTTAGTGCTGCTGGTGAGTCTTCAGTACAGCCTGTGTCGAGGTTGCTGTACCTTCGATGAGTTACCTGTTCTGTATGTTTGTGTAGGAGCTGTGCTGCCAGTAGGTGGAGTCCTGCTGGCCGAGTCCTTCATCGAACCTCTGAGTGGGCGGATGGTGAGAATAGGAGGGGCCAGCATACGGGCCGGGCTACTGGTGCCTAATGCAGGAGGATACCAGGCTCTTCTAGACAACAAGGTGCTGGATTAGATGACTTGCTTTTGACTGCATTTAGAAAATAAGTGGGACATATCCAAAGATAATGTATTTTGGAATTTAAGGACATGATACACTTAATTCACTTAATCTCACCACAAGGTCCATTTAGGAGCTGCTCTGGATCTTTTGATTACATCACCTGATCTTCAACAAGACATGGAGTTTCCTAGTTGTCATGGTATTGTAGATGTTGAAATTTCCATTGTTTTGGGAGCACTTTAAGGATGTCTCATCTATGTTGGCTTAAAAGTTGAGATTCAGTGTTAATTTTTTACCTTAAAAACAGCAGTTGTTAAATTAATCTAACTTCAAGGTCTATGAAGGAGGTACCTGGAGGTATGAAACACATACTGTATTTTAAATATGTCAAAACAAATGTCCTCTTATTGAACATTTTTGTAGTAAATATAGAATTGAATACTATGAAAGAGGTACATGTTATGAGAAAGATAATAGATTAATTCAGCAGATGTTTGACCAAAAAATGACTTGAGCAAAAGTAAAACTTTTCTCACTTAGGTTCTGGCTGTGATGTTCAAAGTATTGGAGCTCCTGAAGCCACTGACTGAGGAGTGGGGGTCCGACCAAACTTTGCAGCACCATCAGCGCAGTGAGAGAGGGAGTGGTCGACAAGATCATCTTCTCGCTGCAGCCAAGGAGCTCCAGCAGGCCAGGGGAAGGAGCCTGCACTGCCGGCTGCAGCTGCAGACCAGGTTGGAGATCCTGCTGGACTGGGCCATGGGTCTCCAGCAGGATGGAGGGATTCTAGGTGAGGAAATGCCAGTGACATTGATTTGAGTAGTCTCTTGAGGGAAATACATCACAAACTTACTTTGTAAATTTCTCCTCCTTCTGCCCTCTGTGCTGATTTGGTCCTCTCCCGCTCCTCCCTTTGTTGCTCTACATGAGCTGCTCTGTTTTTTCTGCACCTTTGAGCTATCTGTTCTCCACTTTTGCAGAAACTTGTCTGAGAAGTTGTGTTTGAGAAAATATTATCCTAAAAGAAAAAACACTGTTTTTTGTCCTTTTACCTTTTCATTTTAATCTCTGCTCGTCATCACTTCCATACATCTGCTCATTGCTGAACAGAAAAATATGCAGTGTAGGCCTATCACTTTGTATCTTCTGTGAATCTGTGAAATCTGTGAATAGAAATTCATATACTGAAGGCCCTTGCTGCTTTTGAAAGTTTAGATATAGTATTGCAAAAGAAAATTCAGTCTTTAACTAACTTTTTTGCTCCTTCTGGATGTCACAGTGTTGTCCTTAAGTGCCTTCTACTACCGAAAGCGAAAGAGTTTTAGGCATAAAATGACTTATGTACTTTTTTTAAAGTTTAAAATTAGCCTTTGGAAAGGTTCATTGAGCCTAAGGAGGATGACATTTTCTTACCTCAAAGACTTCACATGACCTTTATTTGTCACATGCAACCACCCTCCACAGAAACCTAGCATGTGACCTGCTTGTCCCACATAGCCATTATCATAATGGCACATGCACTACAGTAACTTAGATGTAACTCATAATCATATTCTAGGATACGGGGAACTCAGAACTGTTATACCATCTGTATCTCCAACATAGATGCTATGAGCTCAAAAAGATAAAGACATTAAAACCTTTAACTTAGGCCACAAATTCTGAGTCATCACACTGCTATAACATAAAGTACAGCAGGTTACCCACAATGCTGTTTGAAAGACCTGCTTTATCTCATGAAAGTGGCAAGTTTAATATAAATTTCACTGGAATTAAATGCTGTAAACGTGGCAGTTAATTGCACCATAGGCTCTTGTTTATATCTTTTTTTAGTTGTTTAAGCTCATGACTCGTCAATAATCAAATTATGTCAGTACTGAAATATTGTTGCTCCATCGCCATATGACAGGCTTATCATGTTCTCTGCATTTTGCTCACATTGCAACTCTACTGTGGCTAATTTCAGCTGCTGTGGTTGCATGGTCATGTGTGCTTGATAACCTTCTTAAGTTTTCCTATAGTGTTTAACATGCTTTGCCAGATGTGCCGTGCAGCCACAATCCTGTTTCATGTACCTCACTCTGTCTGTATTTATTTTTGCATTTACTTTTGTTTAGAGGTTGTTTGATCTCAGCCAAAGGAAACACCAATAAACAGCGTTAACTCTTGTTGGCACTGAAGTAAAGTAGTTTTCTAAACTGGTCAGAAAAGTCTTGTCGACCTAATTCTGCCCTCTGTAACTTGCCAGAAATGTGTTGGACATAAAAACTTGCAGGAATACTTTGGGAAATAAATATTTGAGCACCATATCACCCTTTGTTTCCTCCTCTCTAACTCTCTGACTTCTCCTTTTCTCTTCAAACCAGGAGAGATGCCTCTCTCAGGTTCAGATATGTGTGTGCCAGCTCTGCTGGGGATGGAGTACCCTGACCCCATGGGATCTGGTCTTAGTGTACCTGTGCTGGGGTGTCAGACTGACCTCGTCTCTGGGATTATAATGCCGTTGGCAGGGACCATGGAGGACCCTGACGGAAAAGGTACCGTGAAAAATAAACTATTTCACAGGTCAATGTTCACCTGACACATTTGATCTAAGCCACTTTTAAATTCCAGAAGAAGTTGTACTCTTTTCTGTGTATGTTCTGTTGCACTTCACAGGCTTAGTGGCCATCCGTTATGGATCTCAGACTGTTGACCCAGTGACAGGGGTGTTGGCCCCGGTGGTTGGAGCCAGGCTGGATGTGTCCAGAAAAAACGTTGTACCTGTCACAGCTTCCTATTGGCTAACAGTGGTGGATCAAACTGATAGTGTGCAGGTGGGGAAGTATTTGAGAGATATATTTCCAAAAATGATAAAACACAAGAAACCTTGAATATGACCATGAAAAAGTGATTAAACTCTCTACCTTTTTTTTTTATTTTACAGCCTAATTAATTCAGCAGGAGGGAATTTTGCGAATTTGATAAAAGTGATTCATGTGTTTAACCTCCAACTTTTCATTTTGAAGCCCATTGAATTCAATGACATTGAGTTTAGTGAATCTGGTGTACTTCCTTTTGTTGCTGCTATTGTATGCCAGGTAGAGGCGCTGCAGAGAGAGGTGTGTGTGCGAAACACTCACTGGCAGCAGCAGAGGCAGCGGGAGGAAGATATTCTCTCAGATCTGGACTCAGCTCTATTCCAGTGTCTCTTTAGAGTCACAGAAGCAAACTCTTATCAGGTCAGCAAGACATGCTGTTTTGGTTGTAAATATCTTATATGGCCTGGCCTCTGAATATAGGAGGAGGAATTCAAAGCCTTTTGAATTTGTGAAAATGAGTAAGGGTATGTATGAATGCTGGGGCAAACAGCATTGGAAAGTAATTTTAGTGAAGCTTTTCATATCCTGAGGCGCACTGCCAATAAGCACATTGGTGGTTATGGTTTTTCATGTGCACAACTAAGAGTTAGGGCAAACCGCAAAGTCACTGTATCTCTGTGTATGAAAGTGTGCATGTGTGTTTCCCATGCCATTGAATATGTGTGTGTGGATGTGTCTTTTTGTGTGCCAGTATGCAAATATGTGCCTCCCTTCCTTGTGTTCCAAGTCTAAGTGTGTACTCTGCTGCAGGTCCAGCGGTCAGGGAGGCAGCTGAGGGAAGCAGCCATGGAGCTGCAGGATTCAGCGCAGGCCGAGGCCCAGAGGAGGGCGGCTCAGCGCCCCCACTTGGCTCTGATCTTGCCTCCGCATGTATTACACATCCTCACACAGGGTAAATTGGCTGGCAAGCTGGCAGAATGAAGTGCATGAAGGAAATTACACACATGACCTGCACTGCGGTTATATTCATCGCTTTCCAAAAGAAAGACGCCTCATGCCAGCATCTCATATCGCACCTTTCAGTTGTATAGTAATTAACATAATTTCAGTGTTGGCAGGCATGTCTTTGTGCATCTGTCTGTGTGCATAGGTGATGAGGAGGAGTGGGATCAGCAGTGTGTTTGGCACTCAGAGCTCGTGTCAGGCCTTGATAAGGTGGATGTGTGTATGGAGCAGCTGCAGCAAGACCAAGAAAAATGGACAACACAGGGGGGAGATTGGGCTACAACCCTCCATGCTATGGTCAGAATAATGGCTTAATGGTCTATATTTTGGCCCTGTAGCTTAATTGGTGACTGACACAGTAAGGTGTGATGTTCACTTCCCTCTCAGGCCACCAATGCCAAATGTATATGACTCATGACGCTCTAGGGAGTCTGGTAATTGAACTTTGATGCCTGCTCTGTGCCGTGAGATGCACTCTGTAACATTATCATCTAAATGTAAATAAGACTTTGTGCTTCTTGTTGCTCAAGCCTGTGTTTATTCGCCCGCCAGGACAGAGAGCTGAGACAGAGAGAGTTGTGGGAGCAGTGCTGTTGCAGACAGACAGAGTTGGAGACTGCCCTTAATGCGCTGCACTTTGTCAGACACCTTTCTCAGCTCCGTGCCGACACTGCTCAGGTCAAAACACACACAGACACGCTTCATAAATAACACTGAATATAAATAAACCTAAATATATAATGCAGCAAAGTCTTTTTTGTTTGTCTTTTTCATAATTAACGATGTTGCCACCAAGTTTATTTAAACCTGAGATGAACAATCAAAGCAAATGGTGCTTAATTACGTAATTATAGGGGGGGTTGAGAAGAGGCAGAGGTCTAGAAGTTGAGAAACGTTTGTTTTGGTTATTTCTCCCAGTGTTATTCTGAGCTACCTCTCTCTTCTTGTTTGTCTAGGCAGTACTGTGTGGGAACTTTTGGTACAAGGAATATGGTCTGGTCCAGTGCAGTGGCCACAGGCCGACTGTGAAGGTCATGGGTTTGCTCCAACAGAAGGCTTTGCCTCTGCTGGAGAGACTGAACCAGCTCCTGGAAGACAAACAGCCTGCCAGCTTCTCTCCCAACACCTGCAATCAGCACATCTCTGGTACCAGATTTACTACATGATAGGGGTACTAATACATGACAGATATACAGTACATATTGTTCTAGAGAAAGCACAATTCCTCATTTAATAATGGTATTATCTGGTAGCTATAATATTCTGCTCCTCTCTGTGTCATTGGATCTGCTGGTTTGAAGTGTTTTGATATATAATCTTTGAAATTGCTGCACTATGGCCCACATTTCCCAGTACTTCCACTCCATGTGAGCCTGCAAATTCCTAGATATGAAGCCATTATCTACACTTCCCCCACACATTATGTTATTGTTAAAGGCTAAGGCTGGTCTATATTTGCCTTATTCTCAACAAATCCCATGAAAAGACCAAAACCAAGCCCAATGGTGTATTCGAAAGACCTAAATCTTTAATTTTCCAAAAAGGCTAATTAATTTTCCAAAAAGCTGGGCACTGTAGATTTGAGCAAACATACATTAAACAGGATCAAAAAGTGCATTTGTCAGGGACTGTTTTCAGCTGTGTATAAATACACATTTGTTGTTTATGGCAGCAGGGCAATGTATGTGGAATTGCCTCTTACAAACTACAGCACCTATGTTCATTGTAATGAAGGAATATGGCACCCAGTGAGTCTCATTTATGTGTTTTTCATAGTTTTTGAAAAACAATGGAGCTCTTTGGCACAGAATTAGCTACAGTACATCAGGTTTGGACTAAACAGACAATACTTCTTAGTAGGATCAATTCAGTGTTGGTTTGGGTCTCTTCACAGGATTTGTTGACAATAAAAATACAGAATATTGCCAGGCTTATCCTTTAAGTCTGATTTCTGACATGTTTCAGGTTTGTCAACAAAGCAGGCATATGGGTTGGAAATAGCCTCCAGAGTCTGGACAGCCTCTGTGCCTGTGGTGAAAGGTATGTGCTTTTCAAGCCACTCAAGCCTTATTATAACATGGCTGTATATGTGTGTGTAGGAAGAGTGTGTGTACACAGAATGCATAGAAATATTGTGAAGTATGTTCTTTATTAAAATGCAGCAGGGCAGAGGAGTGAGAAGGGAAACAGCCACTGTGTTGGTGCAAATTCACCATGTTGATGCATCCTGGAGTAAGAAATCAATAGCTCCGGGGTGTTGTTCTGTTTCTTTAATGTCTCTGGAGATTAGAGATGGAGGAGGAAGAAAGAGATCAGTGAAGAATCAGGTGATTATTATGTGTTATAGCTTGTATATGTACAGTATATGGCAGGTACAGAAACCACTAGGGTAAGTTTTACAATGAGAAAACGTAAATAGTTCATGTTTCTATCACAACTAGTGCTCTATGATAAAGTGCATTACCTCAAAATAATGTGACTTGGGTCTGTAGAGAACTTACTTTACAAAACAAAGCCTCACAGCCGCTTGAGGAGATACTTTGACTTTTTTTTCCATATGAGTTGGCTTGATCTCTGGCTTGCAGTGTTTAAAAGGTACCAGACCTGCCTGTTTATGTTTCTGAAGGAATCTCCACCCACTCTTTGAGGGAGCCTGTCAATTTAGCTCAATCCCAGGACACGGGTCTGCAGGCCAGCTCAGCACCGACACACAACTCACAAAGACACACCGCTTCCTCTGGCATTCACTCCCAGGGTGAGACGAAGCACAAATTATACAGTGGTACTGAATGTAAGACCCCTTTCACCCTGTGTCGTCCTGTGCTGTACTCTGCTTCAGTGCTGCGTGTGAGCGAGCAATTATGTATGTACCTAGTGCACGTTCTCTACTACGTTCTGGTAATAAACTTTTGGGAAAGGACACAAAGATATTCACACATCCACAAATTCTTGGTCTGGAGAAGTGACTTCTTGGAGTCTTGTTGTAACCAGGAAGTTGCCAGGCAACCAGTAGAGAGAATCCAGGAAGTCATTGCACCTCACCGAGAAATAGTCCTGCACATAGCGCCCATAAAACCATAATTTATCTTTTTTACTCTTTGGTTTTTGCATGGATTATTGCTAAGCTATGCTAACCGGCTGCTGGCTGTAGCATCATACTGAACAGACAGATTTGAGAATGGTATAGATTTCCCTAATTTACTTTTGGGAAGAAGACCAATAAGAATATTTCCCAAAATGTCAAATTATTCCCTTAATAATAATGAGTAATTTTAATCTTGATTTCCTAACAGAGAGCCAGCCGACGAAAGAGTTTGCTCAGCCTACGCATATTTCTGTCCCCACAATTCCAGGTAACATCATGATGTAAAATAATTCATAGTTCGAGCGTGTGACATGTGGTGTGTCACATTCGCTTTATCCATCCATGTTGCTTTTATTCACCAGAAGAGGAGTGGACCAAGCTGCTGGAGCTCTCGCCTCTGTTCCAGCTGCTGAGGGGGTGGAGCTGCAGCTGAAGGGCCGGGCCTGTGGGGCAGGGCTTCTTAGAGGAGAGCTCGCTGGTAGGTCGGATACAATTAGGGTTGCCTATTGAGTGTGGGGCCTACAGGCACCAACTGTATGCAGAAATTGACATATATACTGTATGCACATACACATACGACACGTGTAGACAGCATAATCATCTGGTATTCATAGACAATCAAGCATCAAGCAACAAGCAACTCACACATCAGAGATATTTTCTCCCTAAATCAAACGTACATGGAGAAAACTTGAATATAGGCTTGATTTCTCTAACTATTTCTTTTATATTTATGAATACTGAATAAGGGTCCCATTATGTGATAGAGTACTTTTGTGAAAAGGGCAGATTACAGCTTTGTTTAAGTATTCTGCATTCTTTAGATTTCAGCACAGCCTGCATGTTTTTTCAGCAGCTCTTATTTTCTCCTTCTCCAGAGCCTTAATGAAGTCCAGATGGTAAACATTTTTTGAACCTGAAGTATTCAGGTATATGTTAGTTTGTCTGGCTTCAGGGACTCAGGGTTTGATAAAATTACTTTCAGATGCTGTCAGATAATGTGCAAAAAAAGTAGATCCTGGTGTAACTATCAAGAAACAGCGTTTTTTTATTAGCCACACTAGTGGTGTGACTCTAGGGATGGCAATGTTGATCTGTCGGTCCGCCACTTTGTTGCAGACTGAAATATCTGAACAAATATTGGATGGATTGTCTTGAAAGTTTGTACAGACATTAATTTGTCCTCAGAGGATGCAGGCTACTGACTTTGGTAATCCCCTGACTTTTACTCTATCACCGTGAGCTTGACATTTGTGGTTTTAAGTGAAATTTCTTGACAACTTTTGAATGGATTTTCATGACATTTGGTACAATCATTCACGTTCCCTCACAAACATTTGTTCACACACGGCCCTGCATCAAGTGCGGTTCTACACGAATCATATGTTTCATTCCAAAAGTCGAATTTCGCCGAAAGGTGACGAGTTTGTAGCTATGACAGTAGAGTAAGTAATGGCCTGTGGTTCCTGGCAACCTTTGTGTTCTGTGTTTTGTCCAGACGGAGGCAAGAGTTTCATAGACGTCCTCGACGCTCAGTGGGAATGTGAGGGAGAGCTGATCCCTTTGGACCTGTCAGTCCTTAACCCCAGAGAGTTCCTGGTCTACCAGCATGGACTGTACCTGGTGAACACATTGCATAATCTAAAACTGGTTGGTGCCAAACTTTTGCTCTTACTTTCAACCTTGCTGTGTAACCTTTTTTTTTTTTATTGCTTTTACTGTTTGATTTTGAGGCTTTGAGCAACCTGGCCCCGAGCTATCTTTTAGATTTTAATTTCTTATGAGCCACTGTGCAGCCTGAAGTACTCAGGCAGGAATCCTTCCAACTATCCCTGTATCCTGGTTAAAGACCAAAGGTGACTTGACTTTGGTGTGAGAGCTCTGGGGCTTTAAACTGGCCTTTATTTATTTATTCTTCTTTGTTATTTTAATTTCTAGATATATTAGCCTTGACATATGATTTCATTTTTACAGTGGGCTGAGCTTCAGTAGGCATATTGTAATAAAAAAGGCTTGGATTGTTGTTCTCTTTTCCAACAGACTCCAGCCATTTCACTTCAGATAGCAGCTAGTCTCCCGAACAACAACTACTCCAACAACGCCTTCAGAAATTCCTTCTTTTATCAGGTACACTTAGCTCTTTTATGTGAAAGTGTAATTTAAGATTTTCTTTAAGTTTTTAGCAACAGTGCAATTGCTCAATATTGTGTATTGGCATAAGTTGCATCATCAAGATAGATAGATATGTGTACAGTATTAAAGTTGTAAGTGATGCATCTTAAACAAGACCAATAAAATAGATAAATAATATTGAATGAAACCCCTGAAATACCTCAGAGATGGATAAGACTGCTCACTGGGGGGCACCTGTTTTTGGTGCAGTGCACCTGTTGAAGTGTTCACTGTAACATACTGAGGTCTGGAGATAAGATAATCTAAAACCCAAAGCAAGCTGTAGAGATTAGTTTTAAGCTACAGTATCTGGAAGCTCAAGCATCGAAGCATTTCGCACACTGAAGCTGCAGGTTGTCTGAAGATGAGCTTCTCAGTCATCAAGAATGTTTGTACTGTGAGCATGCTGTCTGCAGATAACAGTGCTCCTCAAAGAATCTGTCCACGTTTGAACCATCTCTGTGAAAGTTGGGAAATAGTGCTGCTGGTTCACTTGAGACCATCAAATCCCAGGATTTACTTCAGCCACTCCTTGCCACTCCTACTGAAGTCCATTTAGAGAACATTTTGTTCTCTCTCTGTAATATCTATTTTGTTTCCCCCCTTTTATTGTAGGAACCTCTACTTCCACTATAAAGCACATTAGTGGTATTCTCGAGTACACCAGTTATGCATATGCTGGCCTGCTTGGATTTTGGCCTGTCATAATGTATTCTGTTGATACTAGTGGGTAACTGTTACTTCTGCTTCTACTTCACTACATTTCAGAGGGAAATAATGTACTTTTACTGCACTACATTTATCTGACAGCTATAGCTACTAGTTACTTTACAAATTAGTATTTTATATACAATACAAACTGTATCATCAGCTTAGTACAAAGTAGAAGTATAAAGTAGCATAAAATGGAAAGACTGAAGTAAAGTACAACTACCTCAAAATTCTACATAAGTACAGTACTTGAGTAAATGTACTTAGTTACATACCACCACTGCCTATTTCATATCTACTGCTTATTTAGTATGGCACACAGATAGGTTTAATTTGTACAACTCCAGCTTCCATCTAGAATTTAGTGCACTTAATGGGAGACATTATAATTGATACTTGCCCTCTTAGATGCCATTTGTTGTATTTACTCATTTCTTTATTCCAGTTAATCATAAAACTAAAATGTCAAACTAATCCTTTAATTTCCTTTTTAAATGGCAAGACTCCACATTGTATTATTCGTGTAATGAATTTTCCCATTCAAGTGAATGGGAAAGTGTGTCCAAACATTTGACTGTTACTGTATATTTACATCATTTGTTTATTGCTCATCTCACCTATTACGTATGGCATGATGTCACATGGGTTGGTCCGGCAATAATCACTGTCTATTTATTCACCTGTTCACCTGCATGGCGGGGACTGAGAGGGGTTGAGCAGGGTTCTCACATTTTCTGTTGACCGCAAATCGCACTGCAAATCGCACCGCAAATCTCATCATCCACGTTCATTTTTGCACATATCATTTCATATATTGGATTTCTTTCTGTTGGACAATAAAATCTTTTAAAACGCAACTTCAGGAGTTGAACTGGATCATTCAAACGGCGCGTCATACAAAAGTGTTGCTTGTTCCCTGCCTCAGCCTCTCAGCGGCTTATGGAGGTTTTGAGAAGTCGCTACACTTTTTATCATTGATTATGCATGCTTATGTCTTTGTACGGCTGTAATGAGTTAGTGAGAAGGACTCTCAGATGCGTGTGAATGACTGCTCCTCCTTCCTGTTGACAGGAGGCAGAGGAGACGCTCTTTGTCCGTCGCCAGAGGCTCCAGTCAGTTGGAGGCTTCTCTCTGCTGCTGCTCCACTGTCTGTCCCATGTCAAAATGAAAGACATGAGCTCTGACTCCAGCCCTGCCTTTCAGAGGCTTTTCTTCAAGGTACAGACAAACACTCAAAGTGTGCATGAATCATTAATGGTTTGGGAAAATATAGTAGTTGTGAGAGTACATTTTGATTTCAAATTTAGCTTCAAATAAAGCTGAACTTTGAAATTCCTGCAGTTTTTTATGGGTTTACAGTTGGTTGGATGTCTTTTTTAAGTGTGACATTAATTTGAAATTTGTTGTTTTGATAAAATTTTTTTTATCACAGATACTGCAGGCATGTCTGGGGGAGCTGTTTCAGGCCAGACTAGGTGTGCCACCCTCTGGACAGGAAGCCAATTTGTGTGTGTGGCTTAAGGACCGAGAGGCCCCTTCAGCAGACATAAAGGGGACTCTGTCAGACTCTCATGCTGCCTCCCTGCTTCACAGGCTTCACAAACCAGGCAGAGGATTGCTGTCTGAAGATGTAAGAGCAGAATATTTTCTCTAACTATGATCATTTTGTACAGCACGGTTCACACGTTTGCTGCTATTTTAACTTCTTTCAGATTGCTTGGATAGACGCACGATTGTTCATTATTCATTATCAAGGTAGACGGGCCCCAGTCTATCAGTATTGTGCAAGAGTTGCAGGATAAGATGTGTGTGTAACCAGAGCCACCCTGCATGCATCTTGTGTGTCTGTTTGTTATAATGGGAGCAGGAAGTCGAGGAACTTCAGAGGAAGCACAGAGAAACGTCTCTGTTCTCCCATCTTGAAGGACTTTTGAGAGAGAAGAGCTCTGAAGCCACAGAGAAAGGCGAAGACCAGATTGGGTAAACATACGTGGAGACTTTTATGCCTCCATGTTAGTCTTAGTGTAAGTTTTAATATCCAAATCCATTTAAGAAATAAAAACAACAAAACAAATACAAGCAAACTTAACCATGTTGTCACCAAGTCTTTTCTTAATATTTAATCAGTTCAGAGAAATCATGCAAATGGACAAGTTTAAGGCAATGATAGCTGGACAATTTACTAACCTTTATCAGATCATTAGAGGAAATATATAGAGCTCATCAGAAAGGTTCACTACATCCTTAAAATCACGGACTCTCCAGGTAAACGATCACATGATACAGTGTGAGCAATGCCGTACTTACTATTATATTTTTAATTGTTTTGGATTTCAGTGAGTAACCATGACTTTAACCCTAACCTGATCCCTAAATTGAACCCTAAATCTAATTCCCACCAACTTCAAAACATATTTTCTAGTTTCATCATAATGTCAAGTGTTGCCTTTAATCAGTTCACAATTTCAGTTTGCATCACTTTGTCAAACTAAATATGATCAAATTAAATTAATTTGACAAATTTTGAATCAAGAGGCAAGGCTACTATGCTTTGTTTTGTGTTGAGGTAAGATAAATTATGAATATTGTAACTTTGATACAAAAAATGTAATATATAATTTTCACACATATTTTCTTGAAAAAAAACAAACATTCATGTTGTAATGTTTATTTTTTGAAACAAAACAACATAACCATTTCATTGTAAACCAGAAACAGTTTTCTCTTTAGACAAATCATACATTTTTTGGCTTTCTCCATCACAGGCAGTACATTAAAATGACTTTCCTGGGATGTGTTTATAGCTGCTTGATTTAAAGAGAAACACAGACAAACACATGTGTGCACGCACACATACAGACATCTGTTTCCATTTAGTGGTCCTGTGTGTGGAGGAGGGGAACACTTTAGTCGTAACAAAAGCTTTGCTGAGCTTCCAACACCTCTGCCAGCAAAAACAGGCACCTTCAATGTCGCTGTTCACTCTATGAACTATGAGTGACTTTGAGAGCGATGAAAATGATGATCAAAATGACTCCACAGACAAGCCCAATGATGTTTAGGATCTTGGCTGTCCTTGACGCATCCACGGCTGTAGCCGATTCCCCAAGAGCATTAGCATTCTGCGCCTATAAAAATCAAAATTAGTTTCAATTCAGTTTTCTAGAAAAAAAAAATATTTACAAAACGTAGAATGTTGCAACACACTAAAAATGGTTTGCATAGTTTTTGATTTTAGGGTATCTCTTGGAATGCAGGAGTAGAAAAGCAGCTGATGAAGATTTTAAAAAAGTTTGATGTTCAGGAAAAGTTACCTACCCTGCAGGAGCAGATGATAGCGGCAATCCCCAGAGGCAGGCAACAGCATAAAGTGTTAAAGATGGACCATCCTAGGTAGGATGGAGCCACAGCGCAGCTCTGGCCTCCTTTCATAGTGGCTCTCTGTCTCACTTGAAGTAGATGGGAGTTATGTTTTGTTGGCCAATGTCTGGATCCAATGTGTGATGGGGGGTTGCAACCCACACCCTTTTATCCTTCATGGGTGTGGTTTAAGGGGCTAACAGCTACGTGAGCAACCAGCGGAGAGGAAAAAAAAAAATCGAAAGGAAATGGAGGGTATCTTATAACTTGAGTTTCACCGGCTGGAGTAACTATAGAGGACACTTCACGATGGAAACCTCTTCAAATGACTCATTTACAACTAATTTACAAGACACTCATACATGGTTGACTTTTGTGCCTGCTGTTACATTCAGTTTAACACATTATAACTGAGTTAATTCTGCTTGCATGATTGTGATACAACAGTTGTATTCAATAGATACACTTTAGTCAGTTGGTTGTGTTAATCCAACTAAATGTGTGAAACACTTGTCAGATGTAACTTCTTACATGTAACATTATATTGCAAACAAAGAACTTTGTCTTCTGTCCCAAGCATGACAAATAAAATCTGCCACCCAAAATGTTTCCTTCCTAAAACATGGATCAAGTTTTTTTTTTTTTATATCATCTAACCAGAAAAAAAATCAGAAATTAAGGACATTTTACTAAAAAAGTGTAGTCCTTACATCAAAATCAAATTGAACAGTAACAAATGAAACAGGCTTAATTTTCAATCTGTGTCAGGTTGGGCCATTTTGTCAGCAGGGAGAGGACCCAATTGCAGACAGACGAGAAGGCTGAATCAGTCCAAAGGTTTATTTGCTTCAAAACAAACTTACAAAATGCCAGAACTGACATGCAGGGGAACACCAGGAACACTACACAAAGGGATCTCAAATAACAGCAACGGAAACCACATGAAACAACCAAAAGCACATCAATGACTCAACAAAGAAGACAAGGAGAGGACCGGTATATGTAGAGGAGGAGACAACGAGGGAAACAGAAACAGGTGAGCACAAGACACAGGTGAACCTAATCAAAACTGGCGGGAAAACAGACAATGACAGGAAGTAAAGGGCACACACGAACACAAGTCCAAACAAGAGTCCTTCGCAGACCATGACACTCAGCTAAATCACACAACAAACAGTCTTTTCTCCTCAGGGAGACCATTACACCTGCCTGTTTTTACAGCAAATGGTAATATACCTGAACGTAACTGTGCACACAGAGATCTTTGACTTTGGTTCAATTCTATTAATTACTAATTTTATTAATAATTCAAGGTAGACGGGCCCCAGTGCACGCTAGTTACTAGTTATGAAGCACATATGTACACCAGTGTGCATATATATTTTACCAACAATGTGTTGGATTGTACAATCGAATGAGTTACTCCAGCTATTGTATTGGAATTAAAATAAGCATATCATTTTGTTACAGATTGCTACTGACTATCTCTCTCGCAACCGGACTGCCCACACTGTCTATATTTATGCCCCTGCATAAGGCTCTACACTGTAGTTGTTTTACTTCAAACAATATGTTTGTAATTTATGTTTGTGCCAAACATCAACGGACCATCTTTGTTCAGTATACATAAGGAGCAATTTGTGCCGATTAAAAGTAGCTGCACTTCTTGCATCTAATTGCTGCCTGCAACGTACTGCACTGGTCCCCACTTCCAGCACCATTCAGCCACAACATTAAACATATGTTTCAGATCTTTTTCATGCTCCGTGAGTAAGATTGTCATCTCATCATCAACATGCATACTGATTAGTTATGGCAGTGCAGTTTTAATTGTAAGTGGATAATTAGGTTGTTCATTCAGCTGGGTTTGTCATCAGTAGTTATGTTACTTGTTTGCTCCTGGTAAACATACGTCAAAAGAGAGAATGATAATCAATTGCAGTGATAATAATGGAATCTTCATGGTAAGTCTAATAATGTAATTTTCAATAATATTTCTATGGCAGTCCTTCATTCCTGTGCAACTGCTGTCTGACAAATACATTTTTTTACACTTTTAATCCCCTCTCAATTCAATGTCTTAATAAGCCTCAGTTTTTTTTATCTGCTCTCATCATCATCATCTAATCGTCTTCATAGCTAGTAATTACACAACAGCACAATACCATAATCAGTACTAATGAAGTTCATTCTTTTCTCAATTGAAGAGCAGATTTTCTCATTGCCATCAAAATAGATTCAATCAAAAACATTTTGATAAATCAGTTGTCTTGAATTGAAGTCTGAGTGCTTCACAATAGGTACCTGCTGGAGTACACTACAGCAGCATTCCCCTGAGTGTGCACAGACGACTGACTGTTAATGGCAGTGGAATGGCCTCCATTCGTCATGTCTCAGTTGTAGTACCAGTAAATCAGATGTCTGAACCACAAATGGTAGTGGGCTTTAAGAGTCATATGTTTACATTCAGGGAGCTTGAGTTGGGCGTACACTGACTGTAAGGCAGTGATGGAATTCGCCTGGTTCAAGGTTTTGCAGTAATGTATTTGCTTCTGAGAGGACTCTTTGCTTTTCCCATTTTACACATTGTTGTCTGACTCCAGTAGCTAGGAAGAAGCATATAAAAACCATTTTACATATAAAAGGAGTAAAGGGCAGGAAGTATGTTGTTTAATCATAATATACTATCCAATTTATTGCAGTAATTTCTGGAATATCCATGTCTTTGAATTGACTTGAGATTGCAGTAATACCAATAAATTCATTTTGTGTTTTCATCTAGCTTTTATTGTTATTTTTACTTGCTTTTGCTTTTTATTCTTTGTTTTTTTCTTTGTTAAGAAAAGTTCTATAGAAATTGCTTTATTATTGATTATTATTATTATTATTATTATTATTATTATTATTATTATTATCATTCATAAATTCCCCCAATGACAATTTTCTCGACAATTTCAAACCAGTTCTTTCTCTTTATCTCTGTAGGTCAAATTCTGGATTCAAGATGTGCTCCTAAATTCGGCATTAGTAATTGCCTACGAAGACGAACAAAAGGATATGAGGAAGATGAGCTATTAAATGTTTATGAATGAACAATAGCAAACAGAAGGATCAACTGCTTCATTTTTATAACATTATCCAACAATTTAGGTTGGGCTTACTGTAATTGTTATCATAAAACAACATAATAAATGTTGTTGGATGGACACTGTAGAAGTCACTTTAACTTTCATGTACTGGTATAAAAAGTTTTAAAACAGGTAGCATAGCCTAACAAGAAAGTAATGTTTTGCTTGCAGTTCAGTCTTGAAGTGGGGTTCATCTTTTGAGATAACCTCAGAAGAAAGACTGGCGCCATGAGAGGATATTTTGTGCAAAGGCTGATAAATAGGAAAGCATTCAATCATTGAGCTGCCTGTATCTGTCGTCCTCTGGGACACGACACAGCAGTTGGAGTCTGGCCATAGAAAAGCCACTGTCTGTACAGTAAGCTGTCACAGAGGCAACTCCATACATTCTCCAATTCAAACATACTGCAATGTAGCTGCTATAATTACTCCTCAACAGCTGACATGTACAATGAAGTTCCCAAGCTCTGGTAATTATTCTGACACACGATGCATAAACAACAGCTGGACTTTGAATTCTACACGCTAGCTAATTTCTCTTCTCATCTACAAGTTGCTTTTTTTTCTGCATGTTTTTGATTTGATGTTTGAGCGGTCACCATGCTCCTCCTCATTGTTGAGTACTTCCTTTCTGTCTAAGTGTCTGGCTCTGACCTCTTGACCTTCGAGTCCCTGTTTCTGGAAAACATTCCAGCATGCTATTTTGAGACTTTAAAAGCCTGTCACTGTAGAATGTGTGAGATGTAAGCACAGTCGTTTTTTAAAATAAATCTATTACAAACCATTCAAATTGATGATGTAATTAATATTACTACAGTACAACTTAATATTTTGACAACAAGATCAAAGTGAATGGCAAGTGAGGATGCTCAGTGTTGTGTCACTGGAATATTTTTATCCTCATTTGCTTTGTGCAAATGAAGATAAAGAGCCTCACTGTCTGTTAATTGGGATCTAGCTGTGAACACAGCGGCCCTGGAGGGATGAGATCAACGCTCCCATTTCTTTTTAGGACACTTCATGAAGTCCGGTTGTGCCAAGTGATGATGCCAATGTTAATTCCCCGCTGTGTATTTGTGAGAGCTTGCATTTTTCACACCAGGAGTAACTCGGTACAATGTCTATCCTCATCTAACTTTAAATGAGGACATTTCCTCTAATAACTGCATTGATAAGAAATATCTAATCCGAATGGCAGCACAACTCTTTTAGCTATTGAATCATGTAATATGTAGTAAATATTCCAGAGAGTTATGATTTAAAAGAAGAAAATTAAAAAGTCAATTTGTCATTTTGTAGCATGTAACACTAATAATAATAATTATTATTAATTATTATATAATAATTAATATATAGAAATAGTTTAATATACAGATGAAAAAAACCCATTATGGTTTAATTTTAATTTGGCATTTGGACCAAATCTTCACTGAATGTTTTGAAATACCTTCACAATAAGAGAGAATTTCTCATGTTTATCCCCTCGGGCATTGAAGTAAATGGCACTGATTGTCACATCCCGTTAGTCTGTTTCCTGTTTTATTTTGAAATTTGTCTTGTCTCTTTAGTTCCTGCCCTCATGTGTCCTTGATTATACACACCTGCTCCTCAGTACGCACCTGCCCCTGATTCTCTCATCAGCCACTTCTGTATATATACCGGTCCACTCCCTTTGTTCTTTGCCAGATTGTCTTGTGTTCATGCCAAGCCTTCAAGCCATTTTTTCAAGCCCTGTTTTTTGATTGTGACTTGTTTCATAGATGACCAGGATTTCAGCCCTACCTTTGCCTTGCCGCCTGACTTTTCTGGATTTTTGACCTCTACTTGTCTTTGTTCCTGTTTCTGCCCAGCCCATTGTGTTTGTTACTTTTGCCATTAAACTCTCTTAAAAGCCATCCCTATTGTCTGCTCTTGAGTCCTCTCCACGTTGTCCGACACAGATAAGCACAAACTGCTAAGAGCCATTTGTGGCATGCCTATGCCACCTTTTAAATTTGGGTAACATTTGATTTTAATCTAGGAAAACCATAGCCCAACCTGCTATAGCTGCACTGCACCTGAATGTACATGTATGTCTCAGTCCATATCTCTACAACAATGCTATTGTTTTGTTGACAATCAGCAATTTCTGACAATTTGCGTTAGCTGAAAGATTAATTTGAATGTAATGTTTTTTGTCCCACTCACACTGTTGGAACTGATAAACAATTTCACATGTATCAAACTCACCATTCCTTTATTGCTTTAATGGTACTCGAATGTTGCTGTTAATAATGTTCTCCTTTCTGTGCTTCATTAAAAGCGGCGTGTGGAGAAATACATTAACTGTAGGAAGTTACTGCACCTGTTTTTTGGTAGTGGGAGAAAGGACTCAATGAAAGAAAAATGTGATGCACCACAACATTGTAATGACACCCTATCCATATGCCAATTTTGCGGTGAACTTTATCCACTTTATATATTTTCATTTTTATGTAGAAAACCTCTTACTCCTTTCTAAAGTTATGGCAACATTTAATGTTCATCTACTATATAATGAGAATCAGCTGATTTTAGAAAATGTGTCTGATGTGTCTCTTCATGTGTCTTTAACCACAGGGAGGCAGTGTTGATCTATTGCTGAGAAAAATGAAGGCAGGAGTTCAAGGTGTAGGAGGCTCAAATATCAAGATGGTCACTCTAAAAGCAGGTTCACTGAAGTGCTAAGGAGATATACAGTATCTTTAGCCACTCTGTACTGAACTCACAGCACAGTACCGGTACACAGAATATATGTGCAGGGAAAGGGCACTCAACAGTCTGATGAAGAAAATATCAGAGTAAAAGCAGCATACATTTATATTTGTATTGATCCATAAAAAAAATATGACAATTCTGTTGTTATGAATTGAGGCAAAAATATAACCACCTAAATCCAGGGTGAGAAGTGCTGCCTTAAAGTGCTTTCATGAAGATTACAGAAGAAGAAGAAACATAAACAAATGTGTATACTTCTGTGACACAATGCACTCATGGTAAAGTGATAAATACGTGGTGAGTGATTCATTTTGTTCTGCATGTGCAAGTAGGTAGTAACAAACAACTCCACTGACTTCAGCCATTCTTTCAGTATTATCTTTTACGGAGTACTGTGGTATAACGACAATTACTGTGAGCAGTTTCTGGTTTAGTTGAAGAGTTTACGAGTGACACTGAAGGCATCATGTCACTATAGTAACTCAACGCTGAGACTTTTGACGGAAAAGTCAGCAATTTCAGTGTTAGCTAAGATAGAGCTACTTAACTTATTAAATAGTATACATTAAACGCAGGCTTAACAGGGCAAAAGCACGATGGAGAATCTTGAAGACTTCGAGAGTTTTTTGAAGAATGTTGACAAAATAAGTGAGTAATGTTGCTGTGAGGCTTATTAACGCTAGCTGATTGCTAGCTAATAATCAAAATGGCTATCTTTGTGCCAAGTGCAGCAAGATTAACGTCATTAGTTGGCTAGCTAAACAGACAGATGAGGGATTCTTTGTGTTAAGTTAACTCTAAATGGCTAACGTTAGTGACAGTATTAACTTTATAATCGGGTCAAATAAGTCACGTATATTTTCACCATATAGCTACTATAGAAACAGTTACCAACACTCTCAAATTATTGCTGTGGTTCAGACAGTTTTTATAAAGCCAAAGGTTAGACATTACCACTTACCAGTTAACGCTAGCTAACGATACCTTAATGTCATCAACCTCATATGAGAAACAAAAATACATACATTGCAAAATGTATTGTTTTATGCTTCTAACCATAACGTAACGTGGGAAAGGGCTATTTTGTTGTACATCATGTCCACTAATAATAATTTGTATATTGTAACATATGCAAATAGGTTACAATATAAAAAATATATATGAATTGTGTGAAACTTTAACCAGTGAAAATAAACCATGTTCATACACAAAGTATGTAAAATGTGCATTTTACAACATATGTGATTATTATAGATATTGAACATGTGAGTGCGGGCTGTAAACAGTAAAACACATAATTAATTCTTTTCAGGTGAGCTAGTGAAGGATCTAAACTCTTCTGATGTCCAAGTCCAGGAAAAAGCAATGGATAAAGCTGACTGCTACATTGCTGCCTTGGATGAACCCTGCAGGACAAAAGTCAACAAGACTACAATCAACACAAACCCACCACTCCAGCCTTCTTTGGTAAAGACATGCACACAGAGTCACCCATGTACAGTTACACTTCTTCTCTCTCTCTCTGTCTGTCTTAGTGTTTCTCACTCTGTCTGTGCATCTTTCTGTCTGTCTGTCTCTCTATCTCTCTCTCTCGCTGTCCCACCAACACCACACACACACACACACACACACACACACACACACACACACACACACACACAGCACATACTGTATACACAACCAACACCTTCTTGTTATGTTGTCTATGTTGTCCCTTCTTGTCATGTAAGAAGGGACAAGGAGTACATTGTCTTGTAAGTGGTGACTAGGAAGGTTTTTGTTAACATTCTTTGTCTGTTTTACAGAGTCTGCAGAATGAAAGTCCAGGTGAGCAGGTTATTTGGTTCTGTCCTAATTGTGCATGTCAAGAAAGGTTTCTCTAAGCCAAACAAAACAGCAATAAATATACTCTCTATGTATGCTTTTTTTCAAAGAACTAAGACTGAAAGATATAATTACTAAAAATATTTAAATGTAGCTGTATGTGGCAAAAGGTTTTTTGCTGAATAATGTGCCTTACTACGCTGCTCTGTGTATTTTCCAAGACAGTAGCCTGCCTGAACAAACACAGTTGTAAAAGAAGCAGTCCGTTTCACTTGGGGTTTCAGCAGCTGCTGTGAATATCAACATCCTTGACTATGAAGCACCCCAAGTCTTGGTTTGTGTCAGTCAGGCTTTTTGATCAATCCATGAGTATAACTTGTAGCCTATTCTGTCAGGGGCACAACTATTTATTTTTAATCTACCATTCCTTCGCTACATCTGACTGTTGTTCATTATACAGTAAGTTCTCTTTTTGAAGTTTTCTTCATTCACATTCAGGGCCTATTCTTACATGGCCACATTGAAGTTTAGTGCAGATGTGACATTTTCCTGAGGCGCAGTGAGATTTTTTTTAACCAACTGTGCCTGTTTGGCAGGTTGGTGACTCACCATGCGCCATAGCAAGAAAAGAGATGCGGTACAAGGTTTGTCCTTAGCATTACAGTGACCCTCTGGAATTTTAATTTCAAGGGTGACCATGTTCAGCCACTTGCCTGCTCAGACCAGTTCAGACACCCCCATGTTTTGTGCTGCTTTTGTCAATTTGGTTGGCAGAGGTTTGATACGGGCGTGAGAAGTGAACACTTGTCTACCTTATCAAACTGTCAGTATGTCATGGTGAGGAGGGCACTGCTATGGATTAGAGGATATGAATTATTGGACATGACTGATGTGTTTTTGTTGGTTTGTTTGTTTAGGGGGCTCTTACAATGCTTAGTGGATAGGAGAGTATTGACTGTTTAGGCCACCAAGGCGCTACACTAAAGAAAATCCTTGTGCACTCAGACATCGGACAATGTGGGAGAAGCCATACAAGTAGGAGCCAGCTCTAGGTTTGCGTGCAGTACATTATATACTGAGAAGTCGCTGTGGTGATCTTAAAAGGTTGTATTACTTTTTTCATAATATGTCTCTTGTATACACATCCTTTTCATCCCAGCATCTTGAATGTGCTATTCCATGTGAAACAACTTTTCATCAGATCAACACTTCTTTTCAATTCTTCTGAGGGTAAAACTCATCAATAACAGTAAAGCTGCAAATGCGTGAACCTTTCTCACCTCTCTGTGTGAAGCCACTAATATTGAAGTTAATACATCATACATTCAATTCACAAAATGAGGAAGAAAAAGTATTTCTGTGCTTAAGGCTGTGGAGCAGTGAAACCGTTTTTTAAATTACCTCCAACTGATATTTATTACATTGAACTGAGAGCAATATCTGTCTTTGTGAGAACATTTTAGCATTAACAATCACACACAGTAAGTACCCTGTGGGATTTCTAGTCACCAAAGATGACTTTCAAAACCTAGTTTAAAAACTTAGAACACAGTTGTTTTTTCTATGACTCAGACCTCAGTTTTGATTAGATTGGTATATTGATGATTGGATTTTGTTTATTTAAAATGAGTTTTGTTATTTAAAATTTTAAATTTGTATGCAATGTGAGTTATTGCCTAATGACAAATATCTTTACAGTTCCCTTCTCTGTTGTAGCACTCATGCTCAAGAGTTTTTCTTTTCTTGACCAGAGAATTTCATGAAGATTATGGAGAGAGATGCTGAAGACAGAAGAGTACAGAGGATTGCAAAAGAGAAAAAGGCAACTGGTGTGTGATTCTCTGTTCCTTAAAGATGCCGTTGGAGGTGAACAGTTTGCTGTACTTGCTCCTCTGTTGGGCTAGCAATATGTCCTTTTAAGTGTTGCACCATTTGTGTCACTGCAGTGCTCAAACACAAGGGGAATGAAGCTTATGCTCAAGAAGACTATGAAACTGCTGTGAAGTATTACAGTGATGGCTTGGCTGAACTACGGGACATGCAGCCATTGTACACTAACCGAGCACAAGTAATGATCTTCAGCCTATGTTTTTCATCTTTTAAATGTTTTACAATGAAAGCACACATTGTAGTTTGTAGGAAAAGTTTTGTTTTGTTTGAGATTTAAGGCAAAAGTGACAAACAATTCTTTGTCCATCAGAAGAAATTGAAGCTAAGCTGCTTTTGTGTGCCTATCACCGTGACATAAAGAAGAAACTTTTGGTTTCACAGAGGCCTCAAGGCAACCTGAGGGTTGCCAGCTATAGACTTAAATTTCAATACGATTATGGCCATGTGCATTTAAGATAATTGCTACAATCATTATTTCCCCTTCCAAAGGCACAGTCTGCTCTGTGGTATATTAATAACCAAACAATGCTACATTACTAATCATATTATTTATGTGTAAGGTCAGATTTATTTTTTGACTGTTTTTAATGCCCAGTTACCACCTGTCCAATGTTTAAATCTACTTAGGCCTACATCAAGCTGGGAAAGTACACGGAGGCCATCAGTGACTGTGAATGGGCCCTGAAGGTAAGACCTGGCTGGGAACTGGGGTCAGTTGCTGCCTCATTCATCATAATGTCATCCGAGGCACCATTCTTTGTGAACCTTGGAGCTCAGAGGAGATATGTTTGGTAGGAAAATGGGTTGGATGGGTTAACGGTGGCCTATGCTCTGTCCTGCACTGCACTCAAACACAAACAGTAATAGATGCAGGATACAGGTCATCAGCAGTGCAGAAATGCAATGAAACATTGTGTTTGGAAAAGTGGACAAAAATGAATAATGTTTATGAGTTCCTCCTCTGTATTTGGTAGTTTGTTTGGAGTTATGTTTTCTTTAGGTTATTCAAGCCAAATGCAGGTTGAAAATGAAAAGTTGTGGATGACAAATATGGTCTATAAAGTGACTGTTGAAATGATTTTCTCTAATCATGTCACTGTAACACATACTGAGCTTTCTGGAGTGGAGTGTGTCTGTTCAGATTGAACATTTCTCTTACTGTGTTATCAATGCAGAAACATTAAATCACCATTATGTAGATGTGTTACTGATGAAGTGCTTTAACTAATACACTCCCATCATTTTCTCTCTATCAGTGTAATGAGAGGTGCGTAAAGGCTTATCTACACATGGGGAAAGCATATCTGGCATTGACGAAATATAATGAGGTGAGTATAATTACCTCTCATTACATCTAATCACACCTTTTGTTTTACACAATGCTCTTGTATACAGATAGCTACATTTGGCATCTAATCTGATCATCAGAAACATGGCTATATTGTGAAGGTTGTATGCCTGGAATAGAAAACAAAGTTAATTAGAATTTGAAGTAAGTAAAAACAGATTGCAGCAATCTTCTGTAAAATCAGTTTTATAGGTATTTCAATCCATTCATTGGAATATAGGCTTATATTTAACACTGATATCTTTAATGAATACAATTATTGCAAAGTGCATCACAGTTTTCTATATACCACACTTCTGAGATACTGTAGTCTTTGGCCAAAATCATATTGATTTCCATGGGTCTAGAAGAGACCAGTGAAACACATCATATAACCAGTGATGAACCAAATTCTTCTCTTTTTTAGTCCAGAAACTGCTTTGAAAAGATGGTGGAAATTGAACCTGCGAGGGAGAAGATTGTGAAAGGTAAAGAATTTTTGTCTTTTTTTTGGGAGTTGGGTTAGGAAAACTTTGATGAATTGAAGTCATTTTGTGATAATCATCCTCATTGGCCATGTATCATGTCCAACCATTTTACGTTTTGGAAGCATCTATGTTTTTTTCCCTCCATGTGATTCAATTTTCATTATTATTCCATGAAATCATTTATACATTGTTGAGAATGGTTTGTCATATACGCCCAAAATTAAAGTTGCCTGGTAACTTTAAGCCATCAAGTCCATCAAAAGTATCAAGGAGGCTCTCCAGTGTCGTTGAGTTGGTTGTCAACCTTCCTTTATTCTGTGACTGTGGCTATAATTCATATGTGCACCATTTTGCAGTCTTGTTACTATTGTCATATGTGGTGTAGCATTACATTTCTAATACATGGGCAACAGACCTACTTCTATCTGAGTGTATGTTTATGGCAATAGGCGGATGGGGTGGTCATCTCAGGATGACTGTTGCACTATAGGAGACTTTCAGTTCACTCTTTTCTGTGACAGTGCAGCTACAGTTACTGCTATGGTATAACTTTCTGTCAGATCACAGTCTGCTTTCTCTTCTTCCCTCTTTTATCTCCTTTGTTTTCTCCATGCAGACTACCTGACCCAGGTAGATTTGGAAGAGGAGAGAGAGCGTCAGGAGATTAATGCGATGCAAGAGTTTGACAAGCGGGATGGGAAGGCCACAACAGTGCCCCAGCTGCTGGAGAAGCTGTCAAGGCCTGGCCAGATGCCCTTCTACTACTGTGGAGGATTGGAGATTCTGTCACAAGCTGTTACTGACTGTGAGTGCTCTTTTGAGAGAGGATTTGCACAATTATCTTTCTCCTCTAATCTTTTTGTGTCCGCTCTTTCTTCAATAACCTGCTTCACTGGTCCACCTATTTCCCGATTCCATGGCTAAAATGGCCTTCAGGCCAGGAAGGTAAAGAAGACTTGAAGGAGAAAAAGAGAGTTAATACAGTACTTAAGTACTTACAGGGCACATCTTAGGCCATGGCATCAGGGCTGCAAAAACGAATTGTTTCTTGTCTTGCTCTGTGACAGTGGAAGAGAGGGGAGACCTAATGCTGTCCATCAATGATTTCACTTCATGCTCCATTTGCTTGTCACAGTGAGCAAATTTCCAATATAGACTATAAAGCCACACTGAAAGAGCAAAACCTCAGGGCTGCCTTGTGTGCAGAAGATAGGTACACTGTATACCATAACACTATGTAACGCTATGATATAACACTGCTGTGCAGAACAATTTTCTTTGTATTTTTATTCCATTATCAGATCTATAACAAGTTGTTTACTATTTTGCAGTGCCTGGTGATGAGTGAAACCTCCAGCTCTGGTATGATTTGATTTGTGGTCTGTTTCTGATCATCTCAATTAGCAGAATTAGACTTTCCCATGGTGCATAAATGATGATGTAATTTGGTTGCTGAACTGCTGAGTGGGCTATTTCAAGCATGCAGTGTCAGCTGTTCCATCAGTTAAGTGATGTTTAAAAGGAAATGACTAATATTAAGATATTGTAATAGCCTTTAGTGTAGGTACAGGGTTGTGTAGGCAATGTTAGTTGTATTTGGTGTTGAGAGCAGGTATAGAGGAGGTTGTTATGGGATGACAGCAAACACTCTGGAGCTGTCTTGGGTGCAATTTAATGAAACACCTGTGATAGCAGGTGTCCATTCCATAACCTCAGTGGCATACCTGCACTCAACCCTGTCAGATTTAGAGTAGGTAGCTAGTGAATGGTGGTACCTGTTCGTTGGCTTTGTGGATCTATGACACATAGCCTGAGGTCCTCTAGATGGACAGGGGCCCTGGAACATGCCAGGGATTATTGATGCTTATATATATTTCAGGGCAGGAGTGAGCTGTTGTCAGGGGACCCTGAATTTCTAGCAACATCCCTGATCAAGAAAAAAGAGCTCATAAAACTTAGTTGAAAAAGAGCATTGGTCCACACTACAACTGTTCATACAGTACCACTAAAGACAAAAGACAACATGATGGGGGAAATGGTTGCAAAGACAAATCATATTTAATTGCTTTGCCTTAGTTCTAGCACAGTGCTTGTTGCTCAAGGTTTCATGAATTGAACCAAACAGGCTAGGCAGGAATTTGCCCTTACAGCCCTAATTTCTTCCCAGCATGGAAAGCAGGATTGTGACCTTGTGCTTCAAAGTGGGAAATTTGTTGGGCTCAAGATATTTCCCAGCATGCAGCATTTGATAATGCTGGCATCAGGTTGACATGTAAATTATATTTGTTTACAAAGTCCTCTATGGTATGAAAAGGGGCCATTGTAGACAGGCAGAAGTTGCTCTCCACCAGGTCGTTCACCCCTCCTCTATCTGCTGATATTTTTGTAAATGTTTTTGACCCAAGAAATGACTTTGAAACTCCACACCGCTAATATAACTATTTTTCGCTATTGCCAAAAGGCAGCTTTTTACAGTCTAGCAGTACAATTCATCAAGGTCAATGGCCCTCAGGAGTATTTATTTTGTTATATTTTAGCTAAGAAAGAAGCTGTAATGAAGTAGTTATGACATGCTCCACCCCATTCTGCTCTCATACAGGCCTTGTATAACTTCAGGTACTTTGACCACACAGCCAAAGCTGGTGGAATTAATGGAGTGAAGCTTGAAGCTTGTTGCTTAACAAACCATAGAGCTATAAAAAAACCCACATCATAGTGTAATGCTAACTCTCTATTTTTGTTTTAACTTTTATCACTATTTGTAATACGACATGTTCTTTTGCACTGGCTGTCCACTGCAGAATGGCGAACATTTCTTATCCAATCTCTCTTTTTTCTTCGTTTAGATGAATTGAATGAAAGTGTACTGTCAAATGATATAATGCCTGTCTCACAGTGCCATTCAACGGAAAAGGGCAAAACTTACATAACTCACAACTGAAAGGATCTCAGCAGGGCTGACATTACAAGTTTTCTCCCCTAAAAGTACTCCCTCACTGCCCTGCTCTACTTTCTGTATACTCAACTCATTATTAGTGGAAAATAGACCAGAATCCTCGTTGTACCTTACTCTCTCAACATATTTTAGTTTTTATTTTCCCTTGTGCCCTTGACTGTAAACCAGTAAACAAGGCTAGCTAAACTAAAAGAGAAAGGTGTTGTGTTTCTCTAAAACCTCGATGCTACCTGGTGATGATATATAGTTCTCTGTCTTCTTACACTATCTACTGTTCTCTTCTAACAGGTACAGGCCAGACCCTTTTCAGACTGAACAATGGCTTTAGTATCATCAGCAGCAATGACACGATGAGGAGGTAAGGAGACCAGAGGGAGAGGTAGCTGTCAGCCCACAGTGGTGCTTTGACAGATGGACCCAGAGACAGGGGCATACAGAGACAATGATGGCCTAAACTAGAGAGATCATTCTCCGCCCTCCCTCTCTCTCTCTCTCTCTCTCTCTCTCTCTCTCTCTCTCGCTCTGTCTCTGTCTCTCTCTCCCTCTCTCCCTGGTTGTTTGTGTGATAACCCAAAGAGGAAAAGATGATAACACTGAAGATTGAGTTGAGTGCTGAACTGAGCAGAACCCTGTGTTTTGTCCCAGAAAGAGGGGGTGTTTTGTACAAGATACAAATTATGACTCCTGCATGTCAGATCAGTAAGGTTATTATTAACTCGTCGCATACTTCCCATGTTGTCCATTGTTAGCACTGTCATTATTCAAGTTAGAACACAGTGTCCGGAAAGTAGAGAGTGCAAAGAAATTGCAGCCTGAGTCTACTGCTGTGAGCCAGATACAACCAACTGAAACATATGTGAGCCATGTAGCAAAGAAAGCCAGTGCATTGTTGCATGTCCTGATCACAATCTGAAGGGGCACTCTGAGTTAATGCCCTCTTGGCACTGCTATTGAAAGACTGAATTCTTTTTAGTTAAAAGTGGAAAAGGGTCTGAAAAAAAAAGAAAGTCATCCATGGTGCTCCTTGGTATTGAAGCGACAGGTCTCCAAAAAAAATGTGAAAAAAACAACTTTTATATTAAGGAAAAAAAATGTTGTTGAGATGGCTAATTTATAATTAAATTCTTAAAAACATAGATATGATATCTGCTCACAAAACCTGTACTAGCTGTACTAAAATAAACTTCTACTGTAGAGTGCCTTTTGTACAAAAACGGATTGCTTAATATTCATATGAAATGAGATGGCATCTTTGCTCTTGTGAATTGTGTTGAATTGCCACCTGTGTCTGATATTATTAACTAATATTTGACCTATTCATAATATGTCATGTGTAACATTCTGTTTTTGTTTCCATTATTTGTGTTGTGTTGAGATACATTTTTATTGTCATTCTTTCACATAAATACATTTTTATTATTTGACAGTAATATTTCAATTTGATTTGTATTATGTCAATTAGAAGAGAACCCAGCTAAGATCAACGAGTTTATTCTCTCCACAGTTGCCTGTTGCAGAAACCAAAGGATCCAGACAGCCAGGAGTTATGTGTGTCTGTTCTGAAATTATGGAGGGTCATTTGTTATGGAAATGGTACGTAGATAATTGAGTTACACTTCATTTTCTGCCTTTGTCGCAATTTTCTTTCACTGAGTTATCAGGGAATAGAGGAAACAATTAAATAATTGAAATACTAATATAATACTCTATAATGTCATTGTGTCATTACTGCACAGCTTGTCAGTGTGATACTCAATCCTCTTTTTTGTCAAGCCTTTATTTGTCTTTGAATCATACAAGCTATGTGAGCTTCAGCACATCAAGTGTTTGTGCCAACTGATCATTTGTTTACAGTTCAGTCAGACAACTCACATTGAGATGATTATCATGCAGCAGAACGTAGTTAGAGTTTGGCGTCTAGGCTCTGACCTCATCACTCCCAGCCAATGTGTTTACGTGAGATATTGGGGAGTGATGAGCAAATATCTTAAACCCCCCTAGCCGGAGCCTGCAGGTGGATGCTGGGGTGGTGGTGGTGCTGAAAGAACAAGCGGCAATACTGATGCAGGGCAGCAGTGGCCTTGACAGGCAGAGGGAGAGATGGGAAATTTTGCGGTTTAAATAGACCGCCAAATTGTGAGGGTGTGTTCGGTAGATGGTTGAGGAGAGTGAGGTATGTCACGTGTGTAGCAATGCAGCTCGAGTTGACTGCCTGAACTAGCTCGCAGGCGTCGCTCCTTTTATTCACAATGTGAGCATGTTAATACCATCTGAACAACAAAGCATGCCTTCACTATCAACACAAGTATGGCAAATTAATGTTCATATAATTGTGTTAACATACTGGGTTGTTGTTCCCTGGGAACATAACAAAGTACTGTGAACTCATTCTTTATACAAACCCTGTTTTTCTTTTGCTTTCAGATGAAAACCAGAAAATGTTGATGACATGCCCAGTCACCAGACAGTTCATCGTTCACTTGGTAACATCAGAGCATGTTGCAGCACAGAAAGAATGCCTGGCATTACTATGCTTGTACTCACAGATGCCACATGGCAGACGTTTGGTCATTGACAACCTGAATGTGCACATGTAAGACATTTCTTTATGTTGTCATCGGATGCAACTGATAAGAGCAATAACATGTAGGAAAAATATACTAGTATATAGACTGAGATGATAGGCTTACTGGATGTTCTATTCAAACAATTTATTTATAATTACTTTTTTTCCTTTACCTCCTCCCATCCCGGGTTTTGATTTTGCATTTCACATTATGAAATCAGTGGAGGGACTTTAGGTTAGCCATGGGCCATATGTTTGTGACTGTCCAATTACCACATCTTTTTAATCAGATTTCAAGAAATATTGTATATCATTGCTCTGGCACATTTAAAAATGACACTGAGTGGCCCAAGTGATTTCTTATTATCTGTATGTCTGATAATATCTGAGCTGCAGCTGATTGGATTTTTAGAAAATTAGGAAGAATTATATTGTTGCTCCATTTTGGCATTATATTCAACCAAAGGTGGACACCATCATTATCTGGGTACAGAATATTCACTGATATGTTGATGATATTCATTAAGAACATGTCATTTAGCAAAATCCTTGATTCTCTTTTTCTTTGTATTCTTCTCTCTCTTTCTCTTCTATTTCCCTCTCTCTTTCTTTATCTCACTCTACTCTTAATTTGGATCCAAAGGTTAGTGAGGAACCTCATGGCGTGCATCTCAAACCCAAAGCAGCAGCAGGAGAACACAGCTGTCAACATTCTGGAGAACTTTACAGCAGAAAACAAGTATTAGAAAATTATTTATTTTATTTCTGGGCTAGGAAATACATATTTTCAGATATCAGAATATGACCCACAAGACAATCTATTATCCTCCCATACATCATATCCATATATATTAAAAGCACTTTAAAATCTGTTGTCACATCACGTCTGGAAGGGTCCCCTGAGAAATGGAAAGTGTGGCATCTTTAATAATTCAACATGTGCTATCCAAGTGTTAATGTCACTTGAAGACAAAAGGCCATTCTCAACCTGTTTCCCTCTCCGACGCCTCATGAAAATAGACATGAAAGGACAACCCAGGCTTTTGAACACAGCAGGAAATAAGTCAAGGTGTCAAGCAGTGAAATGGGGAGATCAATTTTCCTTGTCTATAGCTCAGAGAGAATTATTCAACAAAAATGTGTTATATCCTATAGAGGTTTTCTCTTCATTGTAGAAGCTCAGCTGGGTCAATGTTGGGCTTTCATGGATACTTTTGTTTTGGAGAAGGAATTAATACACAACCGGTCTTACAAGACATGTATGATGTATATACATTTGCACACATGCATTGATGTATATTACACTATATATACATAACATACAGCATATTTATTATTTTTAGTCATAAGTCAAAAGTAACTGGACTGTGCTGTGTTGATATCACAGCAAATCCATCTGCTTTATACTGCCTTTGATGTGGATGAGTGAGACTCTTCAGAGACATGACAATCAATGCTATTTGACTACTAAATTGAATTGCAATGCAAATTGTCCTTTATGACTCAGACAATAAGTGTATTTTGGGAAGTATAAGACCATATGGGTCTATGGCAGTGTTTGATACACTAAGAACTTATTTGCTCACCTTGGAAAGAGGTGCCCTCTGTTGTGGTTCCTTCAAAAGCTTTCTTTGAAGTTTTTACTTGCTCAGTTGATGGAGTTGTTTTACTTACAGGGTTCGTACAAAGTCTTGAAAGTTTGGAAAATGCTTCATTTTAACCGTTATGTTTTCAAGGTTAGGAATATGCTTGAATTTGAATATACTCCTTGAAAGATGCTTTATTTTCAACATAATCTGGTGTTTCATCTACACAATCACTCAAGTAAACCAAAAATCTTTTAATATTTGAAATTAAACGACCCCGTCGTCTTATTTGTTTTGTTGTCTCCTGGCATTTATATTAACAATTTAGATGTAATGATAAAGCTTTGAGAGTCTGGAAATTCTTGGTTTAGGTACCTTGAAAGTGCTTGAATTTTACTCTTAAAAAGCTGTACGAACCCTGTACTTGTGTCATGCTGGGCTGTAAAGAGAACTTAACTTTACTCACTCCCTCCTCGCCCAAGCATCCATGTCCACTGTAACACAGCATTTCGTGTGATGTTGTATATATGCTACTTCTGTTTAATAGTGGAAGTCCCTTAAACCATATTTATACATATATACCCATATACATAGTATGTCTGTCTTACATGTACAGTAGACATGTTTTCATATTTTCTTACAGATTTTGCATTCAGTTAAGGAATGTGTTGACCGACTCAGTCATTGTGCCATTTACAACAATACTGGTAAGATATGTACATACAAAATATGCAGTATGCCCTCACTGAATATGTATAGGTGTGTTTATGTGTGTGTGTTAGGGCAAATGTGCACACATCTGTTTGCTTCATTTTCCAGAGAAATATCAGCAAGTCCAATCAGCATATCCTTCCATCACTGATATCGGCCTTTGGCTGTCTGGCTCGAGATGACGTCATCTGTCACAGTTTTGCTCATGATCCAGAATGTTGGAAAGCCTTTCTGGTCGCCATTGTTAGTATCATTACAGACTGGTCTCTTTATATAGAAAAGTACAAATCACTTAGTTATTAGTAGCCATTTAGTTGAATTCAGATGCCACAGCACTTGGATACAAGAAATTAAACACTTCAGTATACTCTGAATGGCACAAGTAGACATTATGGATTCTTACACTTTAATACCCAAGTAATTATAATCCAGTGATATTATATATATTGTTCTAAAATGGGCCATTCTGCATAATGAATAGTTTTACTTTTGGCACTTTAAGTATATTTTGATGCTAATGCTTATGTACTTTTACTGAAGTAAGATTTTGAATGCAAGAATACTTTTAACAGAGTATTTTAACACTGTGGTATTGTTGTGGATATTTTGAAAGTATTTAGCTGTTTTTTAAACTCACTGTATGCATTTTATTCAGTGAAGATTATGTTGGCTGTCATTGCAGAGGCACTGCAGTGCATGTGAATACAAAGAGGTACTTTACCCTATGCTTGGTTTGATCATCAATCTTTCAACTATCACCTCTCCAGTCATTCAGGTAAGACAAGTGCTGTGTGATATTTACCTGGTGTGGAGTTTCAGTTATGCATGTGTATGTTATGAGTGCAAAAATGAACTTATATCTTATCTCTAGTTATGTTAATAGTGGGCACTGTATGAGTTGATGGTATGATGATACTGTATCTTAGATAAGGTTGAGCTGAATTCAATGTGGGGGCCACCCTGAAAGAATTATACATTTTGACAGAAAAAACCCCACACCACTGAAATTCAATAGATTAGAATTGACTGTATTGTAAAAAAAAAAAAGGAAAGCCAATGGACAAGGGAAGCAGAGGGATCATTTGTGTGAACTGTTATGTGTGACCTAATCAGTCACCTAATCAGAGGTGAAATGTATGTGAAAATTGGTTTAGCCACTTTTCTTTCCCCTTTTTGCAGGAGCATGCTGTTTCACTCTGTGACTGCTGCCTGGGCCTGCTGAGGGATAGTGATGGAGGAGTCATAACTGTGAGTGAACCATACTTTAGCACTACACTACGGTACTCAGGAGGGTTGAAAAAAGATTCCTATAGTAGGACTAGGAAACTCTAACGCATCACATATGTAGTTGCTTTTTACTGTATCATAACTCCTATTAGGTTTTTATGTTTGGCTCTATTACTGTGTTGGACCAAGAAAAGTTTGAAAAATATGAAATATTAGTACTTAGAGATTTTTGCAGTTGTTGACGACACTTGCTGAAAACTTTTTTTTGTTTTCCAAACTTGCGTACATCCTATAAAGCATAGAACCATCCTTTCAGGTAACTAGACGAAAATAAAAGACATTCGTCTTGAGTAATGATCCTTTTCTAGGGCTTGTGTGCTCACTGGCAATGTGCCCCAAAAGGTGGTAACAGCAATCCACAATGTTCAGAGCATCCTGTATATGTGTCATTACAGTTGATTAAAGCTCCAGCTCCAGGTGCTGTTGTCTGTGCTAATGGCTGTTATAGCAGTTTCACACTGCCTATGCAATGCCCTAAGAATCCCACACTTCCACCCATCTGTCTCGTTACTCATTTTAGTGCTCACTCACTGCCTGGCTGGTACTTTTTCTTCCTTGTCACCTGGTGTCAACATCCTTTTTTAATTGTCTTTTCTTGTCTTGTCTTGACTTCACCTACCTTCTTTTCTCTTTAATGCATCATAATGGTTACGCCCAAGCCCTAAAGCCCAATCCATAGTGTCCCCATTGCCCCAATTATTGCTGCTGTGCTGTTTTCTTTTTTACTTATATACATTTAGGTTTATCTTTCTTGAGAGGAGGTGTAAGGACCATGCATGTGTGAGCCAAGGAGTGTTAGAAAGTACCCACTTTGTCCATGCTATTTATTTCTATTGTGGTCACTTTGCTCCAACCATGAGAGAAAATGTCACTCTAGTAAAACATTGATTAAACATTTAAACATTCTTCAAAGATTTTTGAAGCTGCATTAATCAATTTTAGGCCATTAGGGGGCAGATCAACTCCAAAACAAGCTGACAGACACATAGCCTGACATACAGTTTAAGTGCCTATTAAGTTGTTATGGCTAGCTTGTTAGCAAACAATCTCCTCTTTACAAATATAACAGACATGAAGCAACATTATCATGTCTGCCTGACAAATGGAAGTCCAGTATTTGATGGCCTCTTAACAATGATTTGGTCTCCACCAACTCCTGAGAAAAATATCTGGGTCTTTAGCTAACTTTTCTGTCTTCCATATGGTACTGGGAGGCGTGCAGTGGGTTAATCAGAGCCTATTTTGTAAAAATGGCTGTTGCTGCTGCTATGAACGCTGTTGTTGAAAGCAGTGATACTCAACAGAAAACTTAATTGGTTCAAATGGAAGTTTATCAAAACGTTTTTTTTTTAATTATTCATTCAAATTTGTCATTTGTGCCCTTGATTTACAAATAATTCTCTCAAATTACTAATTTGTACAGTAAATATACTTATTTTGTTGCTTTTATTCAGTGATTCATACCCTCAAGTTACTATGTTACTAAACCGTACCTTCACATGACTCTATGTAATAATAATGTGACAGATCCCACCTGCAAGACAAAGCAAGCACCATGTGTGACCTTTTTCTAATTCTTATTTGCTTCAATTCTTATGCTTGTTCTTCTCATCTTTTTTTTTAGTATCCTGTCCTTGAAAGGGTCATTATAATTTCATGTTCACTCAAACTCTCTTACCATCTTTACAATGGGCATTCTGTACTTTATTGCTGAAAACACACTCCATAACACCTACTGATTTCACATCTTGAAACAGCAGTTTTCTTTTTTCCAATTCTCCACCTTTTTCCAGCCACACGCTCCCATCTGCTTCATCGCCAGTAGGAGTTGTTTTTCTTTGCTTTTCTCTCTGCAAGCTTTCTTTCTCCCATACCAGCTTTCTCTTGATCCTCTGCTACCCTGTCTATTTCTCTGCTGTGTTTTCCCATCCATCTTTCCTCTACTACTTTTCTCTATCTTCTATTATCTCCTTTTCTAATGCCAACATTCTTCTGTGTCCTCCAGAGAGCCACAGGAATACTGAGCACTGTCCTCCCTCAGTCCTCTGAGGCCGTTCAGCATGTTATTCAGGGAGATGTTGTCCGGACCATGCGCCAGCTGCTCAAGGTGCATAACTGTACACACAGCCAGAATACATGTGGATACATCAACACTTATTTGTATCTTACTTGTAGAATGATATTCTGTTTCCCAACCATCTGTGGTTGTGGATGGATCCATTATTCTTAAAATATTGACATGATTAAAGAAGACATTTCATGTCATTTGTAATGCAGAGTTCTTTAGAACTGTATGTTATACTTTCTTTACTAGGCTTGAGCTGAGTATGTCGGTTATTTGGTGACTGTAATATATGCAATATATTCACAAGCTATGTTATAACAAAATCAAAATAAAAAAAACAAAAAACAATTTAAACCAGATACTCATGATCTAAAGACACAATTAAAACATGCTACCTTTGTTTGTGTACTTTACTCATCATAACGTGTCTGAATGGGATCAGTATTTTAAGTAACTGTGTATGTGTTCTGTGTAATAATTCACAACATACGTTCTACTAATGTCATTGTTATTTTTGTGTCTGTCTACCCAGGGAACAGGGCAGACTGCCACTAAGTATGCCATTAAGACTCTGACAGTGTGTACTGCTGCCAGTCACTTAGCACGGGAGGAGCTGGTGAAGTCTGATAAAAGTGAGAAATAATTTATGTTAGCATTACTTTTACAAGCTCTTTCGTTAGTCCATGAATAATATTTGAGGGTTGACCTAATATGCAAATTAAGTGTGTGTGTGTACATTCGTGTATGTGTCTACATTCTGCATGTGTGTGAGTGTAGTATGCAGTATTTCTGTTGGTTTTCATGTCATTACATGTGTGTTAATATATTTTAAAGTGCCATTCTCTTCCTCTGTGGTATTCATTTATCGTTCTGCGCAGAACTGTCTATTTTACGTCATTTGCTGGGTTCCAGCTGTGATGAGATGGTGTCAGGAAATGCAGCCCTGTGCTTGGCCCACTGCCTTGAGTTGGAGGGAATTGCCAGCAACCTGCTGGGCACTGATATTGTGCTGCTGCTACTGCGCCGCGCTGCAGGGGACGCTAAGAGGACAGCTGTGCAGCAAAATGCAGCGATTGCTTTGGGGAAGCTGTGTCAATCTGAGCCCAGGTGCCCTCTCACCTCACTCTATAAACCACATGCTGTTGATTACATTCTAGAAACTAGCCTGAAGGAGCGTTGATAGACTAGATGAAAGGCCACACTGACAATGCGCTAATGTGATGTTATGGAAGTTGGTCACACATGAGGCATATTTATGACTTCTGGCTCAGGCTGACCTGAAATATTCAAATATTTGTTTATTGTACTTTTGTATTTGCATCTCAAAGTCAGTATTCAAACGTTGTTTTATTATATATATTTTTAGTCTCGTTTTCTCCTGCAAACACCCACCACTTTGACTACTGCAGAGTCATTCTGTGCGTGTGGTGATTGGCTAATACGCTAATGCATGGTGATAGCTATACGTAACCATTGTTTCTTAATATTTGCAGTTGCTTTACTGCTTAATAATGATGGATAGGCTGATAGCCAGCAGCAGACGGTGCCTTGTCTTTATTGCACTGAATGCATTTTAGATTGTGTCCCCAACAGAGGGAGAGAAAGAAAAAGAGAGTGACAGTTTTGACTTCATAATATTGGTCTCAGCTTTCGTGTTGGGTTGGGGTTCTGGCTGTAGTTATTGTTAAATTAGTTTGATTGTTTTATGAAATTTTAGTTAATTTAGTCCATCAAGATTGGTGCCTGTTGGATATATGGTAGGGCTACAACTAATGATTCTTTTCAATATCCATTAATCTGCCATCTATTTTCTCAAATAATCTTTTTGTCAATAAAATTGTGTAAAATGCACAGTGTAATTTCCCAGAGCTGTCGTATTCAAAGTGCTTATTTTGTCAAACCAATAGTCAAAAACCAAGACATTCAATTTACAGCAGATCCTTAAATTTGAGAAGCTGGAATGTTTTGCTTAAAAAAAAAAAAAAAAGACTATCAAAGTAGTTGTCAATTTGTTTTCTGTCCGTGGACTAATCGTATAACAGACTAATCGTTTTAACGTAGTTTCGTGAGAACGAATATTTGAATGTTCATTTGGAATTTGGGCCAACTCTACTAAACATCTTATGCAAAATACTATTACGTATTAGATGTAAGTATTACACAAAAGCTACAAGTCTACGTTACCTAAAAGTTTACAATAGCTTCCCTTACCTTAAGTTCAGTATTTCCCTTTATTGTTTTCATTCGGAAAGGGTTTTATACTGTACTGCAGGGTAACGTTTCAGTTAACACTACACTACACTCCAAGTTGAGTTTCTGTAGGCCAGCTTCCATACACTGTAACACCTCTCTGATTATGTGAGTGTAATTGTTGTGTTGTAGTATCCTTAATAATGGAAGATGGTAGCTATAAAACACCTCTCTTTGGAACACTTTTATTCAACCTATAGGCTACAGAGCTCTGCTGTGACTGTGTTGAGGATGTTCTTTAGTTCCCAAGCTCACAAATTCACATTCAGTTGAAAGTGCCGTTTCAATTGAATGTTTGTTTTCTTTTAATATCCTTTTTTTTTTGTCAATTCCAGACATATGAACAAACTTCGAGAACTACACGGCCTTGAGATCCTGCACTCCTGTATGAAGCTCATCACATGAACCCATGACAGTAACATATTTTATAATCTCCTTGCTTCTCATCAGTATGTTTTAGGCTGACGCCAATACCCACCTATTGGGGAAAACAAAAATTCACACACACAAAAAAAACACCTGTCCTGGTAGTCATAAATGTTTTCTTCTTTTTTTAAACTCATTGATTGAATTGATTACTATTCCAATCTCTCATTTTTTTTTAAATAATATGGATTTTTTTAATTGAGGAAAGCTAAGGTTGTCTCGAGAATAATTAAAGATTGGTTTCATTTGAATAAGATTCTGTTCCTAATTGCTTAATCTACATAAACAAGGTCATAAACATTAGCAGCATTCTTGGCTTTCCATGTTTTTTCATGCCCTTGTGAATTTATATGGTTAATTACCATGAATATGTGTGGCTGGAGGTGCACGTGCAGTCAGTTTTCTTTATGTCTGTTATGTATTTGTCGTGAATACTTTTTTACAAAGCTAATGAATAAATATATGACACAATGTTGTGTTTAAACAAACAAGCACCCAGTTTGAAGAGTTTACATGTACAGTGGTACAAACTGTAATTATGGGATTGTGGAGAACGGATATTGATCAGGCAGCCTTAACATGTTGATGGAATTTGAAGTGAGAGATGTATCCCTGTGGTTTAAGGCTTTTTATAGAGGTATAAATCTGGCACTTATTCATCCGTCTTGAAGGTCTTTCTCTTATTTACCATGAAGAAGTGTGTTAAATGCAAATTATGCAGTATACTGTTTTCTTAACAGCTAGTATTACTGGCAATCTTGTCAGCCATACCCTTATGTGAAGTTCTAATAAATAGTGTGTCCATTTTACCTTTGGTATTTCTCTTGTTTTTGTGGTTCTTTAGAAGACATGTAGTCAGTTTGTTTGTTTTTTCATTTTTTCAGAAAGGTGCATTTGAGTCCTGTGTATATTACTGGTAAAAAAAACTCTACTTTTTCATCTGTGTTTGGATTATGTGGATGGCAGTACTGGAGGGACAAATCATCTCAAAATGAACACATTTGCGTTTTAAAGACTGTTTACAGTTAGACTCAGTCTGGTGTCTGCCAGACCTGCATGTCTTTGAAATATGAGGATTACTTGTAAACTCCCAGAAAGGGCTGGGCCCAGGAAATTAATGTGGGAATTTTTCTTGCTGTGTGACAGCCGCTCTAACCACTGCACCAAAGTGCTGCTCTCGCTACTTGAATGTTGAGCCAAACCACTGTAGGAAGGTCAGTGCTATAACTCTGCTAGCATAATGTTTGCACAACCACTGTGATGGCTTGTAGAGTTGTACTGGGAGAGACAAGTGGAACAGGAATGATGTTTGCTTTCACCTTATATCTACACTGTATTGTGAAAAAGTCTAATAGTGCAGAGGCTGTGGTTTTAGGCTAGTGAGTGTGTTTGTAGGTATGTGCAAGTATGCAGAAACCTGTGATTGGATAGCCCTGTAGAAAAGGCTGGCAACAAACATCATGCAGGCTTCGTACAAAGTTTTGAAAGTTTGGAAAATTCTTAATTTTAACTTTTACTTTTACTCCTTGAAAAATGCTTGGTTTTCAACATAATCTGGTGTTTCATCTAAACGATCACTCATGTAAACCAAAAATCTTTTAATATTTCAAATGAAAGGATCCCATTGTCATATTTGTTGTCTCCTGGCATTATATTGCCATGAAAATTTTGTACAGACATTTATGGTACCCAAAAAGGAATAAGCCTACTGACTTTGATTATCCCCTCACTTTTTTCTTCTAGTGCCACCATGAGGTTGAAATTTCTGTTTTCTAGTTAAATATCTCAACAAATATTGCATGGACTGCCATGAAATTTGGTACAAATATCCATGGTGCCCAGAGGGTGAATCCTAATGACTTTGGTGATCCCCTGACATTTCATCTAGTACCACCAGCAGGTCAAGGTTTTCATGAAAACATGCAAAACTAAGGACATTCCCATCAGCCTCAGGTGTACTTTGTGTTTAGCTAATTACAGGTGCAAATGAAAGTCAAAGGGTATTTCGTAGCAACTCACTCAAGTGGAGATGAATCTGAGTTTTGTCATATATAGTTTCAGTTCCCTAAAAGATACTCCTGGAATCACTGAGTTAAAGAGAAGATGAGATTTTTAACATCTTTTGTACCTGTTGGCTATGTAGTACCTGCAGTGACTGTCAAAGGAGCAGTTATTGAGAAATCTAATCCAATCCAATGAACTGCAGAGGACAAAAGCTCCCTGTAAGGGATGACACCATCTGTGTATGTCTGCAAACAACTGATACCGTCTGCTCAGTTGGATTAAACAGTAATATGAACACTTATTCACTGGGGCTTGAGTTATTGACTAAACAAGACTGAACAGAAATGAGGAGGTTTTACTGTTTCACACTAGGATTTTTCCTGCTTACAGGTATGTCGTATTTATTTGTGTATAATCTTTAGCTACAGTACAGTTTTTACTTTCATTGTGTTCCAGCTCATTTATGCGACTGCTGGTAAATATTTGGTTTAAATGAATAGAGAGAAATTTGAATTTGAATACTTCCACAGTTCTCAGTTATGGGATATACATCCCTGATGATAAATGTTGCAAAGGTTTATCTACAAACAGTGGCACAAGTATTGAGGACATTCTTCTGGATTCTTTTTTATGTTCTTTCACATAAAAATATGAATTTAAAGCAAAAACAACATTGTACCTGTTTAAACTTAGCCAATAGCAGCTGAATAGCTTTAAATGGTCATTTTCACTTTTAAAGTAAGGCATGCAAAAACACATAAAAATCCAGTATTTTCTTTGTGGGATTCTGAATGAACAAAGAAATATATCAACAACTACACCGAGTGAAATATTTCATAAGTTAATCAGTGGGTCTGCCTCCCACTGTGGCTGACATACTACTTTGTCTTACCAGCATATACTGTGAGGAAAGAACTCCCACTACTTACAGCAGTGTTACTATAATTAGATTCTTTTGCCTCCAACACTTTCTTTGATAATTTCTTCTATGTTTTAATGTAGCATCTTATACAATACAGGTGTTGTCATTGCCGCCCTCCTAGTTCTTCATCTAAATTGATAACTGACACAATGAGACCTGAAATTAGCTGCAGAAATTCATTTAATTAGAAAACTGCCTATTATTAGTGCTGCAATAAACAGTAAAAACATCTAACTCATATCTTAGCCATCAGTCACACACCAAGCGGTGTCAACATCATTAACTTTTTTCCTGACTTTGTATCTGCCACAACAGGGTTCAAATTATTAAAGGTACCCTGTGGAGGTTTGAATGTAAATCATTAGTTTTCCTCGCATTCAACAAACTGTCAAATATATTTTCTACTGCAGGAAACATTTGCAAAATCCCAGCTAACATTTGCATCAACATTTTCTTTAAGTTCATGCAAATGCTTCTTTTTTTATTTGTGCATCACTAAATTACTGTGTACTGCCTCCACCAACAGTACGCGTGTGAAATTGATTGAAATTTATGGCCCTTATACAGGTATTGTCACACTGTGGAGACCACGGGAATTGTGATTGGTCAGCTTGGGCTACTTAAATGTGTTTTTTTCAGTTTCCAGTGCTAGACAAATTTATATTTTGTGATCTTTTGCTACCTACTGTATGCCAATCAACTGGTGAAATGAACTATAAATCAATTCCTATGCTGCAGGTATGGGATCACTTGAACACGTCAACAGAGAGGCATAAATCCACCTTAAATCTACCCTGTCCATTGTGTGGCTATTACAGCCCGCTTCAGACAGCAGAAATGTGTAACATGTCAGCCCCGTTTTCATTGCATAGATGTGACAGATGTGATACTAATAATATGTGGACCCACTCACCAAAACATTTCTCTACAGCACCTCTAGTGGTCAAAAACCTTTACCATGATAATAAGTCTAATAGTGTTATCTAAATCATGATGCCATGATTGATTCTGGGGATGCATGATACGAAAAGTTTTACAGATACCCAATAACCAGTTCTGATAACACTATTTTTCATTTCATTGTAACTCGTTCCGTCTACCAGCAGACTGTACTTTTTGCACTGTAGCTGTAATACTTGATGCTGATGCAGATGTCTAAAAATACTGCCTAATTAGTAACCATCCAAATTTATCGCCTAACACTCTTTCCAAGGGTCCACAATCACAGAGGGAGATGTGCCGAAATTAAGTGGTGGCAAGACTGCTCCAGTCAGTCATCAAAACAGAAATACACCCAATCTCTTCAAAATTAGATAGAGGTTTTTGGAGTAACAAGACCCTCTTATATGTGCTGAATATCAATGGATCCCTTGTTACTTATACTTTTATCAACATAAAAAATGAAAATATGATATGAAAATATTTATTGTATGAATATATTATGCAACCCTAGTTTATTGTCAGTAGGATCTTTTAACTCAGCAAATAGCATACTCTTTTAAATTACTGGGACTAATTTGATTAAATATTAATGTCTGAAATAATGCTACATTCTAACATTATTTTTAATAAACTCTTCAGATGCAGTACATGTGACAGTAGAGCACAGATCTACAATACTAATGAATCTCAATTTAGTTTAATTCTACATGATAGGTACAGGAAGGACAGCTTTCGGGGAAGAAATTTGAGTGACATGTTTTTGTTGTTTTTTTCCTGTGTAGTCAGGGCAGAAAAAGAAGATTACCAAGGTTACCACACAGAACAAACAAAAGGCACAACTGTCACAAAAGATCAGCTTTTGAAAAAGGAAAACACGATTGGTCATGGCACAGAAGCAATACCTACAGAGAACACACATCAACACACTGCAGTGGCAGTGACTGCCAAGTTTCCACAGGCGGTCTTGTTCGACACCAGACCAATGGCACCTTATGATAGAACACGAATCACAAAAGCATGGGCCACAATTTCCTCATCAAGTGGAGGGCATTTTGTTTCCAGAAATGGGCGAAACTCTCCAACATCAACGACAGACAATCCATCAGCTATGAGGATTCACTCTGAATCAGAAATCCCATTGATCTCTAATTATAATAAGATCGTTTTCTCTTCTACACAAGCTGCATTTGAATCAATGATGAATAGCACCTCCAAGCCAGGGGTCCATTTGTCCGCAGATGCAGTGGAAGCCTCTCTTTGGCTGCACACTCTGCTTGATAACAGGAATCAGAGAAAGACTGACTCTATTACTCTCACATCTGCTGACAGAGGGCCGGGAGTTCCAATCCTATCTCCATCTCATCCTCATGTAATTGATAACCTGGCTGCGCTGCGTAATGACAATGATGACAAACGATCTCCCGGCAAGGATGAAAAGGGGATTTCAAACCTTGGAAGAAATGAGTATCCGTTCGGTACGATACAATCCATCTTCCAAAGCGATACAGCAGAAGATTCAGTGAGAGGAAACACTGTGACAAACTTGTGTTTGACCTGCCTGAAAGATCGAAGAGGGCTGTCCACTGAGAAATCTGTGGCTCTGCCTGCACTGTCACCTGATGGCTCTTCAGACTCTTTCAGTACAGAGGGGATCGCTTTAGATTTCAATCAATTTACAACCTCCTTACCCAGTTTACATCAACAGTCAGTTGGAGGGCAAGAAGAATTACTGAACAAAGAGATCAGTCACCAAAACATTACTAAGCATTCTAGTTTGGGTGTGAGGCAACAACTGGTTTACAATGTGACAGTTCCTCCTTTATCCTTCAATATAACTTTGAATCACAGTCAAGGCCTTTTGAGTAATTCCCAAATCAAATCTTTTCTCTCAGATACAGGAACAGTTGCATTTGACACACAGCCCCTTACTGAGATGTCATCAGTAACACAAAAAGACACCAAGAAACAAGTGAGGCACACCAATCCTAGTGAAACTTTGGTCACAGAGAGACAGATTTCAACAACCACAGTGCTTTATCGCTCATCAAAGTCACTTTATACTGTAAGAAAACCAGTAAAAAATGAAGAACAAGAGATGTTTGGAAAAAAAGTGAGCATCGGGGACTCACAGTCAAAACTGATATATCTCAGTAAGAATAACAAAAATGCTTCCCACAGTCCACAGTTAGATGTATTTATCCAAAACCAACCTTTGGACGTCAGCAGTGGGTCAGTAAGCAATACGCCTGTAAGCCACATGTGTCAGAAAAGTGTTCTTCCAGAAGGTAGTGATCACAGTGCTGCATCACATCCAACTACAAGAATGAGGTTGATTAAAGCTCATAGCACAATAACATCCTTCAGCCTTAGTGGGCAATCCACTTCTGCAGTCAAAAATCCTGAGTCTCACTCTCTGACAGCTGATTCTTTGATCTCTGTATCGGGGAGCCAAACGCCAGCTAAACCAAGCTCTCTCACCAAAGAACCCATGTTGACTTTGTTACCAAAGGATTCTGCCATCAAGTTTGCATCTGTAACCACAGAGAGACACCTGACAGATAAGCAAAAGTCTCATCAGACATTTAACACTGTAAACAGCATTGTTAAACAGTCTTTTGTTGATCCCTCAGGGCCAGTGAAGAAGCCAGTTATGAAAGAATCACAAACTCCAACTTTTACAACAAAAACACCACCAACAACACCATCAAGCAAGTCATCCTCTGAGAGACTGACAATGAGCAGACTTTTAGGGAGTCAATCAAAAATCACTCAGGAGAGGACTTTTGATGTTAGCAACGATAACCATGTGGCACCAACACACCAATCCTTCGTAAAATATAACAGGGATTTAATCAGAGATTCAACAATAGTCCACAATCTGAAGCCGGGAGATAAAAATGAGCAGGTGTTGACTGTAGTTGCAGAAGATGAGGACAAAGAGATTATCAAGGCAGAGGGCAAGCAAGCCGAAGAAATTAAAGAGACAAAAGAGATACTAAAGTTGCCGGAAGAAGAGGAGATCAGGGATGATGAAAAGTTGGGGAACAAAAGAGAAGAATTATTTAGATCAGATAAGATGGGAAGCGGGAAACAAGAACAAATAATTAACACTGAAGTAGAGATAAATCAAAATACAGACCAGGAGGAGGATAAAATGGATGAGCATGAGGCCAAGACAAGTAGAGAGGAAGGTGGAGGGACCATAGGAGAGGATGATGTAACTTTGAGACATGACAAAGATCCAAGACAAGGGGAAGTAAGGGACGAAGAAGGTGCTGAAAGAAAAGGTGTGGCTAAAATAAATACAAAGAATTGCACCAAAGATGTAGCTGAGAAGCAGAGAGAGCCTTTGACAAAGGACGGAGCAGAGGCTAGAAGAGTAGAAACAGCGAGCAAGGAAGACATTAAACATAACAGGGAAATTGGGAGAGAGGACATGACAAATGTTCCCCTTGGACCTACTACTAATTCTAAAGAACTTAACAGAGACAAAGTGCGCACTGTTACAAGCCTGTCTTCCTGCCACAGTTTGATTAAACAGTTGGGAGCCACTGAGCACAAGGGCATTAATCTGGTTGAAAATATTGCACAAATTGTGGAAATGAAAAATAAGCCATTTTCCTACAAAGTGACAAGCAATCACAGACCACTACACTTAACTCTGAGATCTCAGAGCCCGAAACTATCAAGAATGACATCTTTTCCCAAAGAACCATACACACAGATTAAACCTCATCTGTCTACCCACGGGGCTATGCTCACAAAGCATGGAGCTACTCCTTCGCTTACTGAAGAAAGTACACAGGAAAAAGTTGTTGAGGCTACGTTTTCTGGGACTGCCATACCAAAAATGGTCCCAAAACTCTCTCAAACATTTGGAGTTAGCACTTCAAAATTTAGTGATGCCTTGAAGCCAACAATTTCCCCGCACAGCAGTGCATCTAAATCAGCACATCCTGTACTAAACAGTATCAGTAATATGTTGTCACTCACCACCCCACGATTGGCAATCACAGCTGGCTTCCTGAGAGCTCAGCCCCACTTTACAGTAAATAGTTCTACTCTCAGTGTATCAATTATTTACAGCATCTCAGATCATAGGCATAAATTTAGTACTTCAGCTCCGATGGCAAATTCGCTTTTACAGATTACGAATGAGAGAGAGCAAGCACAACACATTACACCAGCACATATATTTGAATCCAGTGTCAAGGACTCCTTAACCTCTAACATGATTGAAGAAGTAAATATATCTACTTCAGTGAATCCTGCTCCGCCACAGCAAATGTATAATGACTCATCGACCAGGCCACCCACAGCCGCAGCCTTGTCATCTCAGGCCCACATCTCCATAGGCCAGTTGAGGCCTCACCAAGGGCAGTCTGCCCCTCAGATAAGTCAGTCCTCCTCCTCCTACTCTGACATGACTTCAGGCCAGCCATGCTCATTTAAACTGTCAGAGCAAACAGCCCATTCAGATGCTTTGCATGCTACCGATGATGATAATGAGCAGAGATCTGTACAGGTCCTAATGGCATCGATGAGCCCTAAAGCAAAAAACGATCAATTTCCTCTCAGCAGCATGTCACCACTGCTAAATCTCATGCTGTTTGGAGGTGACAGTTTACCTGGCACCTACAGCCTGACAGGGCTAACAAGATCAGCCTCAGAGGAAGAAATATTGAGGGCCAACTCCGACGCTGAATATGCAAATAGTGGAAGTGGCTATGCTGAGCCCTTGTTGGGGACTGCTGATGAGACAAATCAAACTGAGGAGAGTGTGCAAAAGATGGTGACCTCGGCAGTTAAACATTCAGATGTAGTCTCAAAGCAAATAACAGAGAACAGAGACGAAAAGAACAGTTCCCCTTTTAAAGCACAAACAATTGGCAGGAGTACACAGCAGTGCAGTGACACTGATGAATTCAGCTCTTTGTCTATAAAACAGACTGAGAAACTAGCAGCAAAAAACACTAATGAGAACCACAATGACCTGTTCAGTGTAGATGCCGATGATGAAGCAAACAACACAGTAAAAACTACCTTTGAGAATAATCATCTCTCCCAGTTAGAAGGTTATAATGAAACAAGCGCGAAGCCCATCATGTTTGCAATTCAGACCACCCACAAGACTGAGCAGGCAATAAATGAGGATTTTGTACCTGTTACAAATTATTTTGCTACACCTGTGATTGAAACAAATGATCGAACTGGCACCACTGCATTTGTGGAGTCAGATAGTCTGCCCGAAATACCCAAAATACAGGCTAATGATGTGACTAACAATGCTATTTCTGATATGGAACATCATGCAGCAAAAACAACTGAAAAGCAGCATGATCCCTCCAGACCACGAGGCACTGTGGGTGACAGGGCTCTCCCTGATTCACACATTAGTTTCAGAAGTGACCTTAAGGTCCCCAGTACATCTACACAGCAGACTGCTGACCGGATAATGGATGTTACTTCTGAATTTCAGATAACCACAACTAAAACCAATGATTTTGTGTCTCTTGCACCAACTGCTAGCATAAGCGGTTTTATTTCATCCACAGAAGCTCATGAATCAGCGCTGACCACTGGTGAGAGTGTGCAAGTTGTTACTGAAAAGTCATCACAGGATGCACATGCTGAGCGCATGGCACAGTCCAATAGTCATATTGAGCCTTTGTCACTGAGAGAGCGTCCCGCAACTCCCACTACTGACAAACTCACCCCTGCTGTGAAAAGAAAGAACACAACAGAAACACAGAGTGTAGAGCAGCCTGAGCATGAAGTTTCTGTACAGGCTGTTGAACAAAGCCAGCATGCCCTGCCTGGTATGATCGCAATAACACGTCCTATGAATGACCCTGTGCAGGGCGTCCAAAAAGGTTTGTTAACAGCTGCCCACAGAGCTGGAGGGGCACATGACATAACACCTACCATGGTTAAAAGAGCAGAATATTCATCATTTAATGACATCAAAACAGCGATGACAACAAAGACTGCTTTTGAAGCCAAACATCCTCTACATGAGAGGACTCCTACAGTACATACACTGGACAGAGCAGACCAACATAAGAAGCATGCATTACTTGGAAAGACCTCAATAAGTCATGTGATACTTGGAGCTGTGACTGATTCTGTACCACCGACAGGGATTTCGCCTACAGAGATTATTAATAAAACCAGCTGTAGGACAATTGGCTGTGCTAAGTCAGGCAAGACAGAAACAACAATTGGAGAAGGTGAGATTGATCATACCGCTCTAGAGAAAATGTATAAAACACAAGCAGGAAACACAGGAAGAGATCATTTTAATGCAGCACACACTCCTGACACAAAACCAGAAAATGGCAACTGTAGCACCAACTGTCCTGTACCTGAAAAGGCTACACCACTGGCCTCCAACCTTGACTATGCAGTGCTTTCACCAGCCACCAGCAAATCTGATCATGACCATGCCACTGTTGATGAAACTACGACAAAAAATGCCAAGAGTATGACCTATGAAACTTCAACAAAAACATGGAGAGTACTTGTTGAGACTGACTATTTGGAGAGAAGTGGGACACTTGAGCAGGCTCAGTCTGTAGAGAAAACAAAACATAAACACTCTCCCAGAGAGATGTCTGAAGCTCAGGAGGCTATTGCAGCGGAGGTCACTTTATCTGAACCTCCAGCAACTACGGCACAGACGACTGTAAAGGCTACTGAGTGGACACTGCTCGCTGAAAAAAATACAAAAGCACAATTAAATAGAGGAGCAGCCAAAGCTGAGATATTTGAGGCACAAAATGCCACCAGGTCAGCACGTGCTGTGGCTAAAGGAGAGATAGCAGTACAAGAGTCTGGACGCAGGCTGTTACTGCTAGAGCCAGAGTCTGAATCAGAGCTGCCAAGGCTGAAACACAGGAGAAGAACCTCACCTCATCTGTATCTCTCTGGGTAATCTTATTGTGTATCCTATTATTCGTTATTTATTAATCATGTGTTAACAAATTAAAGAACCATACAGGTGATTTTGCATGAGTTATGCTATTAAGTAGACAATCCATCTTAGCGAACTGCTTTATTTTTTCTCTAAATTAATACTGACACATGGTAATGCAGTTAAGAGCAGGTACAGTTCTGAAAACACGTCCTGGTGATTAATTTACATCACTCCTGAAACTAATATTTGGGAGTCTGCTCCTTAAAAGCATCACCGACATGAGCTATGATTTTGGAGGATCAAACCTAGGAGACAAACAATAATCAAACATGGATGTGGTGAAAAATGTGTGAAATACCTTTCAGCCACTCTTGGAACGGCAATTTTGGTGAGTCGGTCAGTCCATAACCTAACTTTTCATGCAGCACCATCATTAAGTCAAACTTTTTTATTTATCTAATGCTTTGGTTTATGACCAAATACCTGCAAAACTAATGACATTCCTATCAGCCTCAGAGCCTCGGGTGTACTTTGTGTAGTGTGCTAATTAGCAAATATTAGCATGCTAACACACTGAACAAAGATGGCGAACATGCTAAACTAAGACAGCGAACATGGTAAACATTATACCTTCTAAACCTCAGCATGTTAGCATTGTCATTGTGAGCATGTTAGCTCAATGCACCACTGTGCATATGTACAGCCTCACAGAGCCACTGTGGCTGTTCACTGAATGTACTGAATAGGATGCTGTTTGGCACCTAAGCTGAATCTGTCAGATGTCAGAGATTCCTTAAATGCACCAACACTGAGTTGGAGGAAAGTTTTCAAAACATTACCTGCTCAACTGACAAAAGATACAAGCAGAGAAATCGTTCACTGTGATGGATTACGTATCTCAAGCAAGTTTCAGCTCTCTAACGTTCGATGAATCGATGAAAACTAATTGCTGCCATAAGAAATCAATCTCAAAACTTTTAAAACCTGCTAAAACATATTCTTCAGGCCATGGTCAGCAGTAATATAAAGTATGTGATTTTTAGCATACTTTATTTCCTAAAACAAAATGACTGGTATGGTCTGTTAGTTAAGATCTGTATTAGGCAAATGGACAAACAGCACATGCCATTGTTTCCTTTTCCAAATTGAAATGTTATCAATCTATTGGCAGTGTAACAGAAGTTTCAGATGAGCTGTGTGGCAGTGGGAACTACACAGCAGAGATGAGTCTGAACCTGGGCAGAGGTGTAGAGCCTGGTGATGCTGTGCCTGCAATGGGAAACCTCAGAGTGGTTATCAACCTGAAGACAAACAACAGTCGGATAAACCTTGGGGTCACCTCCTGTTGCCTGTCCCCGACCATCCAGCCTGACCTCACCAGCTCCACCTGCTGCCTTTTCTCCAGGTACACAGGAAAGGCTGAAACAATGTGATAAGGAAGAGATTTTGTTGTTTTATGTTAAGAGGGGCAGGGTTTGCTGGCTTTTCATTTTAGTGTAAAAAGGCTTAATTCAGGCAAAATAATACGAGGACAAGTACCTCAGAAAATCTATTTTCATGTAGTATAAAAAACTAAATATAGATGAGCAGAGTCAGCAAATACAGCAGTTACACAGTGGGAAATTTACAGTACATTTACTGATCTATGTGAAGCCATCTGGACTGCATTTCATGAAAGAAAAACAAGCCCTCAGCCTTTCATTGTAGGTCTTATTTCATATGCTGCCTAATATGGTAGAAATTGGACTGAGGTTCTCAAAGTAAATGGTGAAATCCTGACTTTTGGTTTTTTATAAACATATTATAGAAATACACCCATGAATAATGTAACTTTTCAACCTCTTTAACAGTCTCAACACAACCTGGCCAGACTGTCATTGCTTACAAACGTGTTTAGAGAAACAGTGTTACTATAATTCATATAAATCCAGGGAGTTGCAGGTCAATTTTTAAGAGCTGAATATTCTCTGCTCAGTAAACAGAGGACTGCTGTAGGTTGACGGTGTTATCTCTGTGAGCCAGCATCACTCAGATAGATGGAAATTCACTATGCTCCGGCACACTTAGAGAGGCGGCCGTATAAATGCACAACCTCTAAAATAAGTCAAACTGTGAATAGGCTGGCTGTTGACTTTTACAGTGTGTCTGAACAGAACACTTGTAAAAAGTGTGTACACCTGGGACAAATCTTTTTAATATGTATCTCTTCTAGGTGGAATGAAGAATAACAGTATAACATTGAAATCATTACAAATCTCTCCTTAGATGCTGAGTAAACTAGCCAAACAGCAGCATACTGGTGAATACATTCTGGATGATAATGCTAAATTTAAACATCATTTATTAACATTATGCACCATGTGTAGTGATATTAATCTGACAGCAACATAAAGTGAAAGCTGACCTTTACCTAACACGATTTCTATTCTCTTAAGCTTTCAACCCAATTCAATATAAAATATTGATAGCTAGCTGGTCTGGGCTTTTTTCTGCTTTCATATTTATTGATCAGTACAGCTTCAATGGCTTTTGACAGCTGTATGGAGACTTTACCTGCAGGATATTCAAAATTTTACTATTTTTGCTTACACATTTCAAGGGAAAATGACTCTGCTAAGGTTATACTGTGTTTGTTTCGGTGCCTCAGGTTAGCAGCAGAGCCAGCAGGGATCATTCTGCTGCCCAGTGCCCTGTCAACCAGTGCCAGCTTCACCATCAGTCTCTTCCAAATGATTAATTACTCGGTAGTGTACCTACACTGTGATCTCAGTGTCTGCCTGAGGAACCGCTCTGACTGTGAAAGGGTAAGACTGCAGAAGGTGCACAGTGTAATGAATGGGAGAGGATGAGAGAATGAGGGGCTGAGAGTGATTTAAATTTAGTGACAAGGGGTGTGACACTGTGAGAACAGGGAGACAGATGAGGAGCGAACCGGCTGATGTAAATGGGCTGGGGAGACGAGCAAGAAGGGAGACCAAGGTGAGTGAGGAACTGGAGAAGAGGTAAATTAACATATGGCCAAATATGAAAAAAGTAGGAGGAGAGAAATTATTATTTGCAAGCAAGAGGATAAATGATTTTCCTGAATTAGAAGTGAAAGGGGAGGGCGTAGTATAAATATCCCGCTTTCTAAATGTGAAAAGAGTGAGATGTACTCACTAAGACTGAGGCTGACAGCCAAAGACATCCAGCCTAAAACATCTGTCATGTCATAATGCACTCACTGAAGGTCAGATAAGGTCTTTGCAAAGTTTCAGAATAACACTTGCAGAGTTGCAAAGGACGCTGATACCAACTGCTGTTTCCTGCTGTTGTGGGAATATTGCCTCTGATTTAATGGGAAAAACGGAATAATCTGACAAGTACGCATTAGAGGGCAGAGGTGAAACAGAGGATACACTCTGGAGACTCATTTTGATGTCTGCCTTTGTGGAGCACTTGTACAGCTCTCTGATAATGTTTCTAGTGTCTCCTCATGTTTTACAGTATTGCAAAGACCAGCATTTGTCTGCTCTTTCTGCATTGGGTAACGGTCAGTTTAAATTCATAATAGGTGTTTGCACCAGTTTACTGATGTTCAAAATGCATTGCTATGACAAGACTACAATACGTGTATACCCAGAGTGTGAACTTTCACGTTTTTCCACATAATCCGCAACTTTCTTTGTGTGCATCTATTGATCTTTTTTTTCTCTCGTTCCTTGAAATGGTGTTTCTTTCTTGGCACTTGATGTCAGACTGTACATTTCCCTGAAACATTTCATTTACACAAGAGCTATACATTATATCTCAACTACCCTGTTTGAACTGCTCCAACTCAGAGTGGGCTGCTAAGATTAAAAGAAAGAGTGTTGCTTTCAAGCTAAAATCCTATTTCCAGCTCTCTATTTGAAATAGATGTTTCTGCTCCTGCCCTTTCATCAAAATAAAAAATACCACAAAGAAAAACAGGTTTTAGACATATTTATCAGAGAAGTGCACCTGCATTATTTCAATTACTTTTTCTGTGCATTGTTCCTACTATTTTTGTTGATAAACAGGAACACCATCCTTCTTCCAAAGTTCATTACCTGTTAGCTACTCTGTCATTTTTCATTCTCACATGCTACATGTTTCTCTTGTCTTTTTATAGCAGTGCCTTCAGCAGAGGAGTGCATTTCCCTTAGAGGGTCCAGAGGCTGTTGTCACCAATCTCAGGAATCGCATATCCTTTGGTCCCATGTTGAAAGAAGTGAAGAATTCTACCTTCCCAGAGGAGATAGGTAATTATTAGCTGTACCTTAAAAAAAATGATCAATCTGAGATAGCAGAGCGCGAACGGGAGATGCTGCAGGACAGGAAATGAGAGATGACCATGACATTTATCTATAGCATGTGAGGAGAAAAGCCATATTGTTAAGTGGCGCTCTGTGTGCAAATATATCCATGGGTTTATCATAGAAAGATACTCTACACATCTTTTCTGTCCAGATGCTGAGTCAAAAAAGAAATTGTAGATACTGTCTGTTTCACAAGGACTTGCAAGACTGTAGAATGCTCCCTTTAAAAAATATTTTCTTTATTACATTTAGAAAGAGTACAATGTTTCACGCCCAAATTGGCTCTTCAGCTGGTAGAGGATGCCTCTGTACCTTTGGGGTCGAACTGTTGTACTCTTTCTAAATGTAATAAAGAAAGATATTTTTTAAAGGGTGCATTCTACAGTGTTGTGAGTACTTGTGAAACACAAAGAAGCTTCTCCACACTATCAAAGATTCAATTCAGTCAAGGCAGGGTGGTTATTTTTGTTTCTCTATTAAGATAAACAAATCATGACTGTAGCTACATGTCAGATTATTTCTCTGTTTAATTTTCAGACCCACCAGAGCTGGACCTGGTTCTGGTCATCGTCAGCCTGGTGGTTGGCTCCTCTCTTGTCACAGTGACGCTGCTGGTGTGGCTGGCCTACCGTCGCCGGGGAATCTGGCTGCTCCACTCGGCAGCTCCGCCACGAGCCTGCTGTGGCTGTCTGCGCCCAGGAGGTGACTTGATCCTACCGTGACCAAGGAGGAACCACTGCCAATTACACTGATCACGTCCTCACCAAAATAGCTGCCGACAATTACATTAGTCAACAGACAGTGGAGCAGTCAATCATATTATCCATAGAGCAGAGGCGGCCAGTCGTATCAGCCGGTATAGGCCAGACTAGATGATGAGGAGCAATCCAATTCACACCTCCTCTCATAGGTGACACAGCTGTTGCAGTCGAATTTCACACTTAACCACGAGCAGTCTATTATCATTCACTGAAAATAAACACCATCCCCAAATAGAAAAGCTGCTCCCTTTATTTTCCCTCAGTGGCAACAAATCAATACTCTTTGTATCTCACTTTGAGATTGATAGCTCGTTAATACTGGTTTAATATAATGTATGCATTCATGGCTTGACAGTTATATTGAGCCCCTGTGATAGATAGTTCAGGGAAAACCTCTCTCATTGGGTTAGTAAAATTCAAGCTCATTTATTATTGCAAGAATACATGAAGAACCCTCTGCAAAGATGGTTTTCTTTTTAAATGTCCAATCAGAATGACTTATCATATTGTACCAATATATCGTAATATGATATGGCAAATAATGTAAAATGTTTAATCATTATCTACCATTTAATAACTGAATAAATAAATATACACAGCAGTTCCTCTACAGAAAAAAAGTTTTTTGATCCATCTCTCAGGAGGAATTCTTGATCATTATTGACTTTGACTTTAATTCATGCTCTGAATCTCTGACCTGAATCCTTAATCATTACAATGAAATAATACATAATGGAAAAGCTGTCTATTTCTAGCTTTATTTCTCACATCATATACCTTCATCCATTTTTAAGTTGTCAGTGAAAGAACATTATTTACTTATAACACTGTCAACACTGTGATTCTTCTTCCCTCACTATGTGTGTAGGTGCACAGCTATGCAGAGAGCTAAACACACTTCCAGTAAAAGTTGAAGGCAGCATTTGGCCTTTAAGGTTTTCACTGGCAGCGATTGTGAAACAGTGAAAACAGTACTGGACAACAAATTCAATGATAGTGATTACAAATCAGAAAACAATGAGATTCCATAAACAAGAATTCGTACAGTAAAAAGGAAACAGAATTCACAAAAATATAGACTAAAGGCGGCAGTATACTTCATCAGAACTGCTTGTCAGATGGTCGAATGGCTTTGGAACCCCCCCCCACCTTTCTGATGTCAAAATTGGGGGGGCTGCGTCCGTCAATTTCTGTGATTTTCTGAAACCGACAATCCGACATTCACACCTACTTCATGCAGTGATTGGGCAGGTGTGCGGAGGTGAAAAACTAAGCAGGGATTTAAGCTCTCTTTTCTCATTTGTTACACAACAATTTCAGTCACCTTTTGTGTTTGCAACCGATTATCACGTGTCCTCCATCTCTATGACGGCCGCCTTATCACCCCGCATTTAAGTGTGGCCGTTCAGAACAGCTACACAGCTTTCGCCTTCCTTGTTCTAGTAAACTAGTTATTTTCTAGCATAACCCGACCCTAACTGTCACATTTAATTACATTGTGCTTCATGCCAGGAAGAAACAAAGTATCCCCAGTGAAAGATCAACATTAAGTACCCACAGGAAGTACGACACATTAATCAATCTAACAAAAGTAAAAGTAAATAGTAAAATAATAATTTCATCAACACTTAGCCCAACAGTAAAATAATAGTTTCTTAGAATGTCGTATAATGGCTAGCTTGGTTAGCAGTAAACTATTTACAGAAAACTAAAACATTTACAAATCATCAATCCCAAAACAGCTATAATAAAAGAGTACCGACAGATAATACGATAAGGGCATTTTGGAGTAGATAAAAGATGCTTTTCAATATTTGCTGGGTCACAGATCTGTAACAATGTTAGCTTAACTGCTACAGTATAGCACTGTGCCAGCAGGGGTTTCTACCAAGCCCCCAGGAAGAGCGCCAGGCTTTAAAGCCAATTTGACATAGTGGCCAAACCGTGTTACATTACAACTTCCGGGTCCGTCACGTGATGCACACTGGCCCCAAGAGACTTTTTCCCATAGACTTACATTGTGAAAGAGACGTCTGTAAATCAGCGGATAATTTTTTTTAGGTACAACAACTAGCCAGTATGAACACTTAAATAGCCCTTATTTAAATCATTATGTCCTAAAAGTTGTAAAATGCATAAATTGCCGAATCCAGAGTTATAAAGTCACTGCCATTCATGTGAGTGAGCCTGAGACGGAGCGGATGGGAGGCGGGGTTAAAGGAAAAGCTAGTGCGCTTGCTCTATGGGCCAAGAATGCGGAAGCTATGTGGGAGATCCGGGTAATTTTAAAGCCGGGAAGTCGAATGTTTTTGGCTTCATGTGCCACTGAGCAGCTTTCATAGGAATGAACGGGACCCCGCCTCCGACGCTGTATCCAGTTCTCTTTATACATCCATGGTTGCTACTAGCGACAGAATGTTCAACTGAAACTAACTGCTGGTGGCAGAAAAAGGATTCAGAGATATTTTACCTCATCACCATAGAAATGAATGAATAAATCAAAGTCCACAGACCAAAAAAAAAAACAAACAAAAAAGATTCATATCCAGGGAAACCAAAACAGATACTCTTGTATATTAAGTGAGGTTTACATTTCAAGGGTTTCTAAATTAGATGATGCACAGATTTGAACCAGTGCACACAAGAGGAATATATCATCATATTACAATCTGTTCCTATCACAAGTAAGTCCTAGACATCCTGTACCTGAGTTGACTAGATCATGATTCACCGTGTTACTGCGCTCTCTCACGTACCTTGCATGTTTATAATTCTGCCGGAATACAAGTGGTAAAATATCCACATAAGATAAGGATTTGATTAAAAAAACGTTCAATGCTCTTGAAAGATACACAGGAACCAATTAATGTTCTGGTCTGAAACACACAGCTTACATACTCCAGCATTTATCACAGTACATAGCAGATTAGACAACCCATTCACCTCAATGCCCCCCACTCTTTTGTTTTGTTTGGTTATGTTTAGCACTTTCTGTGCTCACAGAATATGGATCAGAGCCACTGGAGTTAAGCTTGTTAGTTATTAGAGGACATGAGGGGCAATGGAAAACCCGCTGGCTCCAGCAAGTCAACTTACCCAGCGTGGTGGAGCCTGCTAATGCGATTGGCTGCGCTGCGAGATGTGGGTTCCATCAATGAAGACAGACTTCTCCCCTCAGGTAGCCTATCAGGAATCTGATCACGAGCGCCTGGTTTTCATTGGAACATCAATCCGCGAGTATGTCCTAAATAATAGTGAGAGTTAGTGAAGCATGAAACTATGGCTGTCAGTGAATGTTAAATTCATCTATTACCACGCCCGCATACATATGTAGAGAGAGAGAGAGAGAGAGAGAGTTGAAGGGTTGGGGTGCTTAGGAGAACATTGTGTTACAAGGAGTATTGCCCAATAAAAAGACCACAAACAGTGCAGATTCAGCATGACAATAACAGGTTTTAATGCAGCTGTGGGGAGAAAACCATTCAAAAACAGAAGTGACTCTGTATTAATGATGATGCTCTTTCATGTTTATAAGACAGGTTATTCTGTCTTCTCATATTTCAGCTAAAAACGTATGACAGCCCACCATAATGATCCACAGTGTATTAGCGTGCTTCAAAGTAATTCATCTGCAATCATATAAAGTCTCACAATAATGTGTGTTTGTAGCCTGATAAAAACACAGGCATATAGGCCATGGGACATGTCTAAATGCACATCATCCCACAGATGTGCATCCTGTCCCTACCACAGCCCTGCAGGGTGAGCCAGCAGATTTAAAAGGAGCAGGGAGGGGAAAATCCTATTGAAGTGGAATTATTAATAAACGTTTTTTACCGTGTCTTTGAAATGAAAGCCTGAACAAAGAGCCACCTCAGAGCATAGAAGAAGGGAAGATATGACTGAAGAATCCTGACCTGTAGCTGCTCTCTCAAGAGACATACATTGTGGACTGAAATCCTAATGAATCACATTTACATGAACAGTTTATAAAAGCTCGAGAAAGACAGAGACAATGAGAGATGGACAGCTGCCCGGTGAGGGTTGCACACAATTGTGAGTTTGTGCTGGAGATTTGCATCATGCTCTCAGCAGGAACCATATTGAATCTAAATGTGCTATCTGCTAGGAATGAAGAAACCCAAGAGAGATGGCCCAAATATTTATATGACTGCAAAAGCTACTATTGGCCCACAGGAACAATTTATACAAATATATTTGTGCATGTCTATAAATGTATTGAGTTCATCTCTTTCTTTAACATCACAACAAAACACCTCATGTCCCTAGATAAATTCAGCTGTAATGGGGGTTGATTGGTGGTAAAATATAACTGACAGGCCTATAAAACAGAACAGCAGGTGGGAATAAAAGAGAAGGAGGTTTGTTTCCTCATCTTCTTGAATGAGCTTATTACTCTAATCCTCTCATATAAGCTAGGCAGTTTAAATCTTTTCTCTCAAATAACACCCTGCTTTAATGATGCAGAAAGATGAAATCCACAATTTCGAGGTCTAACAGGAAGTAAAGCTAGAAGGCAGTAAATGCCTCGACACATTGGGAACTGAAATGGGTGCAGCTCTCACATCACATTTACAATTAATCTTTTAAATAATTATTTATCAATTTACCGTGTGCTAAATGCACTGCATGGCCAGCTCCAGCAGAGAACGACACCATATCTCATTTTAACTGAAAGCAGTCTTTTATAATGCAAATGAAATAATTCCCTTCTTGTTGTCTGTGGAAAACAACAAACATCCACACACAATCAGTTCAAAAGCTTTTAATCTCATTTAGTTTTTTCTGTCTTAAGCAGAGCAGGGAAAACCAGCCAGACTGACTTTAAGTGATTAGTATGAGAGATATGAAGCTCAGTTATGTCTAGTGTCAGTAGATAGTTTATAGATATTCTTTTTACACATATGTTTGAGCTTTGCCAACAAAGAATTAAAGTCAATTATCAACACAGTTTAAGGAATTTTACCAACCAACAGTTTAGGGCTTTAAAAGATAAAGAAGTACAAAATGTTCTTATGAATAGGATTATTTTGACTTAGTTTGAATTTTCTTTAATTGTTTAAACTTAACTTTTTCGGAACTTTAGCTCTGTGTTCTTTAATCGACACTGTGTGATAACAGCAGAGCAATCCTAATGTGTTTGCACATTGGTTTGGAAAACTCTATTTCACCTTGGAATCATGGTGGTGCAGTGGTTAGCACTGTCGCCTCACAGCAAGAGGATTCACCGACCAGCTGGGGCCTTTCTGTGAGAAGCTTGCTGTTCTCTCCAGGTACTCCAGCTTCCTATCACAATCCAAAAAAAAACAAACAAAAAAAACATGCACATTAGGTTCATTGACGATTTCAAATTGCCCGTAGGTGTGACTTTGAACGTAAATGGTTGTCTCTCTTTCATGTGTCAGCCCTGTGATTGACTCTCCCAATGTCAGATGGGATCGGCTCCAGCCCCCCACGGCCCTCTAAGGATAAGCGGCATTTTTAAATAATGGACCTTGGAATCACTTTGACATCACCTCCAATCACAGAGAAAGCAGCTCTGTGAACCATCAGAGTACATTTATCTCAGAAAGGAATCAGTTGAAAAGAACTACTTACACAAAACTGTTCCAAAGGGATAGTTTGACATTTTGGGAAATACGCTCATTCGCTGTCTTGTTACAGTAGATAAATAGTAGTTAATAGTAGTTAAATGAGAAGATCGTTACCACTCTCAGACGGTAAAAATAAGGTTAGCATAGTAGGGCTTAGCAGTCGGTTAGCTAAGTTTAGCATAAAGACTGGAAACAGGTCTAAAGGCAACAAAATCCATCTAAAGCACCTCTAAAGCTCACTAATTAACATGTTATAGCATTCAATTCAAAGAACTTTATTTATCCCCAGCAGGACAATTAAAAGGTATATTCAGCAGAGCACATAAACACACACACACACACACACACACACACACACACACACACACTTATAAACATGTTATATCTCATTTGTTTAATCCATACAAAAACCAATGTGTTAAAACGACACGTGTGGGGGGATTCTGGGCCAGGAACGTCGATTTCCTGGAGTCTCTGCTGGTTGCCTCACGGTGACAACGATCCCAGGAAATTACAGTGCCGGGCTAAGAAATAGATCGGCACATAAACCCCCCCAATCCCACACACAGACACACACACACACACACACACACACACACACACACACACACACACACACACACGTGTTGAGCTTTAGAGGTGCTGGTAGGCAGATTTGTTGCCTCTGCCGTCTGCTGGCTGTAGCTTCATGTTCAACTGACAGACATGAGAGTGGTATCGATCTTCTCATCTGTGTAACCCGTGGCAAGAAAGTGAATAAGCATATTTCCCAAAATGTCGATCTATTCCCAGGAAATGACAAGCCTTTCTCATGAATTAACGTTATTTCAGTTCTTGTTTTCTTATCCGTAAATCAACTTATGTTATGTAGAAATCACTATTTAGAGCAACTGTGTGGGCGTGCGTTGGTTGCACACACAAACACACACACACACAAACACACACCCACACACACACATACTTCATCCAGACCATGGCGCTACGGAGAATTGCCATAGTCTCAAACTCAAACTGCTGACTACTGAGCCGTTCCTTAGGAATTCCTTAGTTTTCCTTTCAGATGGATGTGGGTCAGTCTTGGTAATGGAGGTAAAAGTCGTGCAGTATTTCTGGAAGACTGAAAGCCAGGCCAGCAGTCTTGGCAGCTAAAAACCGGCTTTGCAACATTGCAGTGCAAACAAGTTCTGCGCCTCAGCTCCTCCCTAAAAAAAACGACAATGTAGTATGTGACTCCACATGCCTTTCACACAGCCAGCTGCCTCTGATTTGAATGTGTATCCATGTTCTACAACTTTCTCTTCCCCGGCACGAGACTCAAGCTCCTGCTGTGCCGCTGATCAATGCTGATCTGGAGGATAAACCCTGTTTATGCGTAGGATTAGATAGTGAGTGTGTTTCAGGGTCTCTATACTCATGGATTGCCTTGACGGATCCCCTGGCCAGTTCAGGAACTTCAAGAAGGACGACTTTGAGGCTGACTGGATTAAGGTGGCAGAATGCAGATTTGGTCAGGTGTACCAGGTCAAGCTTAAGGTCTGGCGGGTAAAATGTGCCCTGAAGAGCTTTGACACAACCTTGTGTGCAAACAACTTTTACAGGTGGGACTTAAAAAATATAACTAGCACAAATTGCCTATCATCCTGCTGTGAGATACAAGCAACTGTCTGAATTTACAGCAAATTCTCAGCATAGTTGTGTACTTTGAATTAATTTTGAACTTTACAAAGATCTTGTGGTTTCATTAGTCATTGCACAGCTACAATGTTTGACACAGGAAAGAATGTTTCTTGTGGTCAAAGTTCAAAATGCCTATTTAATGCCCAAAGCCCCTTCACTGACCATTATTTTTTACATCACAGGAGAATAATAGACGAGGCGTCCAACATAGCCAAAGTGAAATTCAAGTACATTGTGTCCGTCTACGGACTGTGCAGTGAAGCGACTGCCGTGGTTATGGAGTACATGAGTAATGGATCGCTGAACAATCTCTTAGCCAGTCACAATTTGATGTGGCCAAAGAAGTTCCAGATTATTCATGAGACCTCCATGGGCATGAATTTCCTCCACAGCATGAAACCTCCACTACTCCATCTTAACGTCAAGACGTCCAACATCCTACTAGACGATCATCTCCACGTCAAGGTCAGTGAAACTCAGTGGAAACAACATGATAAGACTGTAGCTGCTTACAGCGATCTCTTGACATTTCTGAGCTCTGCAGATCAATATATGCTAATCCTGTACTACTCTGGAATTCTTGTTTTTCTACTAAGATTTCTGATTTTGGTTCGATCCACTGGGAAGAGGGCATGAGCAAGAAGTTGTTCATGGAGCATCTGACAGCAAGAGGAAACATAAGTTACATTCCCCCAGAGACCTTCACTCAGTGCCCCGATCCTCCAGGAACTAGCTTTGATGTTTACAGGTGACTTTCCAAGGGCATTTTGGAAATTACACCATCAGAGTCACTGCTTTTTTTCTGGTTCAGTGCACAATCCACAATTCACACAGTATAACCTTGCTCTCTACTGTATATATTTTTACTCTATTACGGGTCACTGGGACATACTCTATGTATTTTACTCATGTCTGACTCGCTCTTTCTACCCTTTTATATTCACTGGTTTTATTATATCGTAAAATGCATTGTGTTCTTATAGAACAAAAAAAAAAAGCTTCATTTTTATATAAAAGGCTTTTATATAAAAAGAGAGATAAAGTTCACTGAATGCAGGATATGCAAAGGTAAGAAAATTAGGACTGAAGTGCCTCTCTCTGCTTTGATCTACAGCTTTGGAATTGTAATTTGGGAGATACTGACACAGCAGAAACCGTATGCAGGTAGGAATTCTTTCATTTTAAATTGTTGGTGAACCTTTTAAAGGAAACTTAATCCCAGCCCTTGTCAAGTACTATGTATCTAAACCTTAGCCACAACTCAGCCCTAATATTTTGTTGTATTTACATGAACATAACCGTAAGCTAACCTTCTAAAGAAATAATTTGACATTTGCGGAAGTGGTTTACTTGCTTTTTTGCAGAGATTTAGATGAGATTGATACCACTCTCCTGTCTGTCTATTAAAATGAAGCTACAGCCAGGAGATGGTTAGCTTAGATTAGCATACAGACTAAACAGGGAAACAGCTTGCCTGGCTCTGTCCAATGATAACAAAATCTACCTGCCAGCACCTCTAAAGCGCACTAATTAACACGTTATATCTTCTTTATTTAATTCATAAAAAACATTAATATTGTTACATGATTTGTCACGATTTGTAGTGGAGGAAAATATTGTTCTCATAAATTGAGTGCACAATATAATTCGTCCCGGTGCTCCTCTGACAAAATGTTTTGAAATTGTGTTGAAACAAGTAAACCTGCTTTGCTGCTGTGGTCATTCTCTGCATGTGTTGATCTACACTGACATTGAACCTTGTGTCTGAAATCTGTTTTATGGACTCAGGTTGCAGTGTGACCACAGTGCTCCTACAGGTGTCACATGGCAAGAGACCCTGTGTGGATATGATACCCGAACAGAAGCCCCATGAGTGTGATCAGGTCATTAACATCATGAGGCAGTGCTGGGACCAGGACCAAAGGAAGAGGCCACCATTCTCAGGTACAGAAGTCAAAATGCAAAAAAAAATTAATGTATTGAATTATTTTCAGCCAAGCTACTGAGTTGGTGCTTTAACAGAAAAAGCTGATTGCTGAAATACATTTTGATGCAAAACAACAGTACTACCTCTTATAGATGATGAGATTTGACAAGTCATGTAACAGAGGAGGGTCCTGGTTACTCAAAAGCTTGCATACATGTACACAAATTACACAATTATATAAATTTTTTTAAATTGTCTAAGTTAGAGGAATTATATTTCTTCAGTATCCTGGGATAATGACATACCAGAGTTTTTATGGCTTATTTGTACAAAGACTGGTTTATTATAACACCAGTCTGCCCTTAAGACAAAATAGATTTTGGAAAAAGGATCATAGCATGCACAATATCTTGGCTGCATCCATAAAAAAGGTGACATTTGTCAATTTTTTCTGATTTTGTGTTTAATTTCTTTTGTCATTTGAGCGTTTTTTTTCCTATAATGAGATCTAAATTACATAACTATATGTGTTTTATAAAAAAAACACTTAAAATGCTATGAAACACTGCACTCATTGAAAAAGGTGTTTCAAGCAAGAAAACACGGTATTAATGTGCGACATGCTGACTCTCACACACTAAAGTATGGACAAGTGCATACAATTTGACATCATGTTGAACAATCAGTGATTTAATCTTAAAACTGCTAAGAGAGGCATTTGGACTTGTCCCTCTTTTGACCCACAATCTCAAAAACAAAAATGTATCTAACAAAACAACCATGTTGTTCCCTTTGGCCTTGTATGTAATTATCAGGTCAACAATCTATGAGTTATGAGAACACCCAAGACAAGCACTTAAGTCATGTTAATACTAATTAGTGTTGTGTGTGTTCATAAACAGCAGCTAAAAGCTCAGTGGTGTTATCATATCTATGAAAGAATTTACAGTAATTCATGCATGACCATTTTCTGTGGTGATGCAATTATGAGAGGATCCCACTGGGTTTTGGAGTTGGGAGTCTATAATGCATTTGTTTGATTAGGCAAATTCAGAGCAGGCCTTTACTTGACTGCTGTTTTGTTTGCAGATACTGTGAGGAAAACGGAGGCTCTGAGTGAAGTCCTCAAGATCCCAGGACCAATCCAATGTCACAAAAACGGTGACGAGGGACCGAAATCTAATTATCCTTGGCTGCTTTCCCCGATACATAAGGTTAGCTCTGCTCAATACTCTCCTTGAATGGCACTGTATCTGCTCCACCTTTGGCATAATCCAATAGTTGTAGAAACATTTCACTAAAAAACAAAAATGTCAACCTCATGGTGGCGCTAGAGGAAAATTCAGGGGATCACTAACATCAGTAGGCTTCATCCTCTAATATGAATGTCTGTACAAATTTTCATGGCAATGTTAGCTGCTAGTGTGGCTTAAAACAAAAAAGTACACAAATACTACACAAATGCAACTGGGGCATATAATGTATCCATATTGTAGCTGTTTTAGGTGCCATTCATACTCTTGAATACCCTTGCTCACTTATTGATTGATAT